>APFE030189704.1:0-13295 GCA_000404065.3 Pinus taeda
ATTAATTAATTAAATTTAGCTAAGTTAAAGTCAGTTAAACTAGTTCCAATTGATGGAGGAACTAGTAGGAGGTAAGACAATGGGGTGTTGCTTCATGTGTTCAAATAGTTAACTGATGATTCACTCATAAATAACTCATGCATGTTAGATATGAAAGTTACCTAGTTGATATTGGAGTTCAAGGGTAGTGCACTATTTGTTGTATAATCATCTGAATTGTACAAGTGGTACATGTAGTCAGAGGAAGGACTATGAGGATCGCACAATTCATATTGAGAAATTTCCCTAATTAATAGGGGGCTAATTCCCAATGAAACAACGCAATGAAATAAGGACTTGGGAAAGACAAAATTTGGTTAAGTATTGGTCTGGTCTTGTCTAGGAAGTTGTGATACATATAGAGATAGTGCATAGGTTGCTTGGGCTTGAGTAAAGAATTGTATTATTCTCATCTTTTCTAACTAATGTAATATACAGATAGAAAGAATTTTTAGTTGTGGCTTTCCCCAAAAAATCATTGTCTAATGTGTTGAATGGATTCTTTCTCTTGTATGCTTTGTGATTTCACAATTTTTTAATTATTTCCACTGATGAGTAGAGTAGATTCAAGTCTATTGTTTTAGTAAATTACAATTAACGGTTTGAATCTAGAATGAATTTCTACATAGTCATTCCCCTTAGGGGCTTCTTCTCCCCATTTTAACTCAATGGAAATGGATGCACCAGATAGGGAAAACCCCCCTTTACTATTGCATCCTACTCTTTAATTGTTCTAAGAAGCTGAGTAGCTGCCAACTTTCATTCAAGATGAGTCATTTAGATGTAGGAGAAACAACTCCTATTCGCTTCTTGTGATACTCAATGGGTTTTGGTGCCAATGTATTAGTGAATATATCTACAAATTGATCATTAGCGGCCTCATATTCAAGTTGAACAACATTAACTACAACCTGCTCCCTTAGGAAATAGAACTTAATTGGAATATTCTTAGTTTTTGAATTCATGACAAGGTTTTTAGAGATACTAATAGCACTAGTATTGTCAAACATGATTGGAATTGGATCATTCAACTCTACCTCGATGTCTTTTAAGATCTACTTCATCCAAATAATTTGTGTTCAACAGTTGGCCGCAGCAATGTACTCCCTTCAGTTGCTGATAATGAGATTTAGTCTTGTTTTTTGTTGAACCAAGGCACTAGACAATCTCCCAAAAAGAATATTGCTCTAGAGGTGCTTTTCCTCTCATCAAAACTACCTTACAATCAACATCAGTATAACCTATTAATTTAAAATCCCTAGTTTTGGCATTCCACAACCCATAGTCTGTCATGCTTTATAAATATTTGAAAATCCTTTTTACAACAACCACATGCATTTCTCAAGGGAAAGCATGAAATTTGGTCACCAAGTCTACTGCTTGCATGATTTTTAGTCTTGAGATTGTAAGGTATAGCAAGCTTCCAATCATTGTTCTATAGACTCTCTCATTTAACAGAGGTATCTCATCTTCTTCTGATAATTTACAACCAGTAATCATGGGGGTACTAACAGGCTTGCATTCCTCTATCCAAAATTTCTTTAGTGTGTCTCTTAAATACTTTGATTGGAAGATAAATATGTCTTCTTTAGATTCACAAATTGTAGCCTAGAAAGAAGGATAGTTCTTGACCTATCATGTACATTTCAATTTTTTTCTGCATACATTTTGCAAATCAATGTCCCAACTACTCCAAGTCGTTTCCAAGATTATATCATATACATAAATCACAACAATAAACAAGTGATTATCCTCAAATGTTATATACAGATTGTGTTCAACATTTCCTCTCTTGAAACCTTGTTGCTGAAGGTACTTGTCCATGGCATACCAAGCTCCAGGAGCTTGCTCAATTGCATATAACGGATTTTTTAGTTTGAACACATAATATTCATTATCTGAGAGCATGAAACATTTTAGTCTTTCTATATATACTTAATCCTCTAGATCACCCTTGAGAAAAGTGAAATTTACATCCATCTGGTATACCTTGATGTCCTTCTGACTAGGAAAAGCAAGAAACATTTTAATGGCTTTTAATCTTGCTATAGGTGCAATGGTTTCTTCAAAATCTATTCCTTCTATTTGGGCATACCCTTTGCAAACTAGTTGATCTAGGTGGATATTGGGGGCCACCTGCCTATTCCACTTGGATGCCCACCATTGTTTCTTTTAGTTTCCTTAATTGTAGCACAATTTACTATTTTTGGTGTTTTTTTGTCCTACACATTCAAAGCTATTTAATTCCATCAACAACATTTCTTTGGAAAACAGGAAAACCCATAACCTTCAACACAGGTTTTTTGTCAAAAGTTGTAGACCTTGGATAAATATTTTTAACAAGGCATCATACGCGTCAAACGAAGATTGTATGCCAAGATTATGACTTGAGGATGTTGGTGTACCAACTAACCCCAATGGAGCCCACAAAATTTTGGGGCTTCATCTCTTAGGGTTAAGTTTTTTGGAAGTTTATGGTTTTTCCTTGTTAGCAATGTAAACTTTGAAACAGGAAATGTAAACTCAAAACAAGAACTCTAGCAAAAAAACCCCCAAAAAACATCAAAAAACAACTTGAGAATGAAAAGTGATGATGATGGAATGACACTTTTTTTTCCAGGATAAATTTGCATATTTTGAAACAATGGTATAAAATATCTGATCATGACTGTGAAAAACCTTAAAATTTCAAAAGAAAAATGAAAACAAAAATTTACAAATTAAAACAACAAAGTTTAAAATGATAAAAACTGCAAAAAAAAACTATAAACAGATATAAAATTTTACTATATATATATATATTATATTATATATATATATTACTATATTTCAAAAAACATGATTAAACAAAAAATATATTTATGCAACAACTAGAACAAAAATAAAAATCAAATTACAAATAAAGAAGTACTTTAATTGGCAACTAAAAAAACAAAATTGAAAAACATCAAAATAAAAATAATACATTAAAAAACCAGTTAAAAAAAAATTAAGAAAAACAATGAAAATTAAGAAAAAAACATACTAAAGAAGATAAGAAAAAATTGAAACCTTAAAAAAAAAAAATTAAGAATATAATGTAAATTAAAAGCACAAAAAAGTACCATAAATAGATGAAAGAGAGACAAAAAACCAATTAAATTTTAATTAATAATAATTGTAATAGAGAAAACAGTAGAAATAAAAACTAAAATAAAAAGGAAATTGTGCCCTTTGGGCCCTTGCATGGGCTCAACTCGATTCTAACAATTGGGTTAGGGGATCACCCGATTCTTAGAATCAGTTTGAGTGCACCTAGGGCCATGAGGGGATGTAACCCCTGCGACCCAACAAGCCCAGGAGGTGAGGGTTGATTCAATGGAATCGACCCTCACCCCCTCAGCTCATTTGCCCGCTTTGGTGGAGGGTGGCAACCACGTCCACCCCCCACCCTCACGGCCCAACCAGCGTGGAGGGTGAGGGTTGAATTCACAGCCGCCTCTACCCGATAGGCCACCCCCTAACCCAACCAACGCAAGGGGTGAGGGTTGATTATGAGAACCAACCCTCACCCCTTAGGCCAGTTGGGCTGCAGGGGTTGGGGGTTAGGCCATTGCATGCATCCCCCTCCTCACCACGCCCACAACCCAATGGGCCTAGGGGGTGGCAAGGTCAATTATGAGAATCAACCCTCCACCCCTTGGGACATTGGGCCACGAGATTCTATTTTTTTATATTTTTAAATATTTATTATTGTATTTTTTAATCGTTTTTAATGTATTTTTCATTAAATGTTTATTTTAATTTTATTATTAATTATTATTTTGATGGTTTTTCTTATGTGTTTAATGTGTGATTTTAAGTTTAAATTATCTTTACTTTATTTTTTTTTTTAAACCCATTTTTTTTTGGTTAATTTTTATTTTTTCTTGCTTAAATTATGCTTTTTTGGGAATATTTTTCTCGTTGTATTTTTTAATTTATTTTAATATAGTGATTTTCTAAAAATTCGATATTTATCATGTTAGACTATAATTTTTTGAGTTGTTTCCTTACATTTCTATGTTTCATTTTACTTCTTTTTGTCTTTTTTGTACATATTTATTCTAGTTTAGTTATACCATATCGTAACACATTCAATTTTGCCTTTCACCAGATATTAGTTTGTCTTTGACCAAATATTTATGGCTCTTATACATAGATTACCATTAGGAATCCAAATTTTGTTATTTTTTATGATTATTTAGATTTATCTATTTGTAAGATGATTGGTTGAGGTCTTATTATGGGTTGTTTAGTAACTTCCATTTCTATTAGATAGTGATTTTTTGTTTTAAATTTTATTTCTTTTTCTTTTTTACTTTTTACTTTTTATTTTTTATTTTGTCTATTACTTTTATTTTCATGAATTATAATTTTGTCACAATATTTTCAATTTAAAATTACTTATTATCGTATTAAAACATATTTTAATAGATTTAATTATAAACTAGTATATTGCTATTAATAAAATGAAACACACACACCTAGATAATGTAGTGTCATATAAACAATTTTAACTAGGCACAACGTCCACCATTAAGTAAATACTACGGTTGATAACCGCTCGATAGCGATATATCGAACCATATGTTGAATTTATTATTGGTATCTTTAATAAATATAAGCATCTAATATAAAGTTCAATCATAATTTATAAAATTAATTAAATATTGAATATTTATTATTAATAATTAATTTTGTAATAATTAATACTAATGTATAAATCTATTAAATACTTAAATATTAATATTAATATTGAATTATTTTCATATATTTAATTATTTAATAGTTTATATATTAAGTACTACTTATTACAAAATTTATATTAGTTAATGTATTACTTATTACTTATTAATAAACTCAAGGGATTAATATTCTAAACCCAAGGTATATAAAAATTAAGCTAAATATTATAAACCTAAAGTTGAGCATGGTTGAGCATGATTGACCATGGTTGATTTTCATATCGACAAAAGCTTTGTCACAATGTGACATTGGACCATGGTTGACCATGGTTGACAATGGTTGACAATGGACATCCATGGTTCATTTCCATATTCAGAAAATCTTTGTCACATTGTGATGATGGACCATGGTTGACCATGATTATAAACCCAAGGGATTTATAATAAAACCCCAAGATTAATAGTATAAACCCTATGAATAATATTATACCCTAGGAATATGAACCCTAACATTAAAGCCCAAGTAAACAATATTATAAACGGATGGTAACAATAAACTCTGGAGATTAATACTAGAGACCCAAGGAATTAAGAACCCAGGGAAATAATATTCAACCCAAAGAATTAATGTCATAAACCTAGGGTATATAAACCCTAAGAAAAACATGGTTTATCATGCTTTACCATAGTTGATTTTCATATTAACACAATCTTGGTAACAACGTGATGTTGGATCATTGTTGATGTTGTCACAATGTGATGTTTGACCATGGTTAACCATGATTGATTTTCATATTAGATAATCCTTGTTAAAATGCAACATTGAACCATAATTGACTGTGGTTGATTTCCATATTGATAAAATCTTTGTCACAATGTGACATTGGACCATGGTTGACCATGATTGACGATGGCTGAGGAGACTGAGTGATTGGGTGCTCTATTAAGACACTTGTTGATGTGAAGTCACTGGTTCAATCCCCTGCCTTGACCAGGGTAATATATTGAACATGTTGAAGATGTAGTCCTGTGAAGTTTACAAAAAAAAATATTGTAAACCCTTTGAATAGTGTTGTACCCTACAAATATGAACCCTTACATTAAAAATCCCAAGGGATCAATATTATAAACACAAGGGAGTAATGAACCGAAGATAATAAAAACCCAAGGGAATAATATTAAACCTAAGGAATTAATATTATAAATCCAAGGTATATAAACCTTAAGATAAATATTATAACCCCTAAAATAAACATAGTTCACCATGGTTTACCATGATTGATTTTCATATTGAGACAACCTTTGTCACAATGTGATATTGGACAATGGTTGACCATTTTTTATTATAATTATAAACCCAAGAAATATATATTAAACCCGAGGGATCAATATTATAAACCTACGATAATAATAAAATGATCGGGTTAATACTAAAAATCTAATGGATTATAAGCCCATGGGAATAATATTAAACCTAAGGGGTTAATATTATAAAGCCAAGTTATATAAACCATAAGGTAAATATTATAAACCCTTAAATAAACATGGTTGATCATGGTTTACGATAGTTGATTTTCGTATTGATACAATCTTTGTGACAATGCGACGTTGGACCATCGTTGACCATGGTTGTCACACTGTGACATTGGACCATTAGACAATCTTTACCAAAACATGACCATGGTTTACTATCAATGAATTTCATATTGACACAATATTTCTCACAATGAAAAGTTGGACCATGGTTGACCATGATTGACCATGGCTGACGATGGTTGATAATAGTTGATTTCCATAGTGAGACAATCTTTGTCACAATGTGACATTGGACCATGGTTGACCATGATTGACCATGGATGAAGATATACAGTGATTGGGTTCTCTATTAAGGCACTTGTTGATGTGAAGTCACTGGTTCAATTCTCCGCGTCAACCACGATAATATATTGAACATGTTGAAAATGTAGTCATACCAAGTTTACAAAAAATAAAGTGTAAATAGTTTGAATAATGTCGAACCCTACGAATATGAACCCTAAAATTTAAAAAACAAAAGGCATCAATATTATAGACCCAAGGAATTAATGAACCAAAGATACTAAAAACCCAAGGGATCATAAATCCACGGGAATAATATTAAGCTTAGGGGAATTAATATTATAAATCCAAGGTATATAAACCTTAAGATAAATATTATAAACCCTGAAATAAACATAGTTGACCATGGTTGACTATAATTATAAACCAAATCAATCTATATTAAACCCAAGGGATCGATATTATAAACCTAAGATAATAATAAACTCATGGGATTAATGCTAAAAACCTAATGGCTTATAAGCCCATGGGAATAACATTAAAACTAAGGGGTTAATATTATAAAGGCAAGGTAAATCGTAAGGTAAATATTATAAACCCTGAATTAAACATGGTTGATCATGGTTTACGATGGTTGGTTTTCTTATCAAAAAAATCTTTGTGACAATGTGACGTTGGGCCATTGTTGACCATGGTTGTCACAATGTCATGTTGGACCATCGGATAATCTTTATCACAATGTGACCATGGTTGACTATGAATGAATTCATATTGACACAATCTTTCTCATAATCCAATGTTGGACCATGGTTGACCATAATTGACAATGGTCACAATGCGATGTTGAACCATGGCTAAGCATCATTAACCATCATTGATGATGGTTGACAATGGATGTCCATAATTCATTTTCATATTGAGACAATGTTTGTCACAATGTGATACTAAACACAAGGAATTAATGTCATAAACCCAAGGTATGTAAAATCTAAGAGAAACATAGTTGGCCATGGTTTATCATGGTTGATTTTCATATTAACACAATCTTTCTAATAATGTGATGTTGCAACATTGTTGACAATGGTTAACCATGGTTGACCATGATTGATTTTCATCTTGGACAATCTTTTCTAAAATGTGACATTGAACCATAGTTGACCATGGTTGATTTCCATATTAAGACAATCTTTGTCAGAATGTGACATTTGACCATGGTTGACCGTGATTGACCAAGGCTGATGATGACTGACATTGGTTGAACATGGTTGATTTCCATATTTAGACAATATTTGTCACAATGTGACATTGAACCAAGGTTGACCATCACTAACGATGGTTGACAATGGTTGACAATGGTTGACAATGGTTGATAATGGTTGATTTCCATATTCATACACTCATTGTCACAATGTGACAATTGACCATGGTTTACCATGATTGACCGTTGTTGTTGATGACCATGTCGGGCGATGGTTAACTATAGTTGATCATGGTTAATTTTCATATTGAGACAATCTTTGTCACAATGTGACATTCAACGATGGTTGACCATGGTTGAATATAATTATAAACCCAAGGGATCAATATTATAAAGCTAAGAGAATAATAAACCCATGGGATTAATACTAAAAACCTAACAGATTATAAACCCATGGGAATAATATTAAACCCAAGGGATTAATATTATAAAGCCAAGGTATATAAACCGTAAGATAAACATTATAAACCCTTAAATAAACATGGTTGATCATGGTCTACGATGGTTGATTTTCATATTGACACAATCTTTATGACAATGTGACATTGACCATAGTTGACAATGGTTGTTACAATGTGACATTGGACAATTAGACAATCTTTATCACAATATGGCCATGGTTGAGCATGAATAAATTTCATATTGACACAATCTTTCTCACAATGCAACGATGGACAATGGTTGACCATAATTGACAATGGCCAACCATGGTTGATGATGGTTAGTTTCCATATTGAGACAATCTTTGTCACAATGGAAAATGGTTCATTTTCATATTGAGACAAACTTTGTCAAAATATGACAACCATGGTCAATGATGGTCTCACATCGCATAGTTTCAAAGATTGTGCCAATATGAAAATCAACCATGATCAACTATGTTTATATAAGGGTTTATAATATTTATCTTAAAGTTTATATACCTTGGATTTATAATATTAATTCCTTCGATTTAATATTATTCCCTTGGATTTATAATCCCCTGCATCTTTAGTATTAATCTCTTCGATTCATCACTCCCTTAGTTTTACAATGCTACATCTTCAACATGTTCAATATATCACCGTGGCCAAGGTGGGGAATTGAACAAGTGACTTCACATTGGGGGATTGAACCAGTGAGCTCATATCAACGAGTGCCTTAATAGACCCCTGCATATCCAAGACCCCGTGGATCAAAGCGTTTATAATGTTAATCTCTTGTGCTATTAACATTAATCTCTTGGGTTTTTAATTATTATTATTATTATCCAATTTTAAGGTTACAACAAAGCTAGACACCAAATTAGTGTATGAGACACCCTTGTTTGTGGGACAAGGGACCCACCTCCATGCAACGATTAGACTTCTACGTCTATAAAGGCATGCGTACTCTATTCCCTCTAGTTTTGAACCTGTGACCTCTAATCCCTCAAATATATTAATTATCGTATTGTGATATTGATAATAATATTAATAATCCCATTACGTTTATTAATCTCTTTGGTTCATAGCATTAAATAATTAAAATTACAATTTCATTTTATAAATCTATAAACATGATTAAATATTTTTCATTTTATATAAATATATTTAAATAATTAAATATATTATGTTTCATTTTATATAATCAAAATTAAATATTATATATATTATATATAATTAAATATATTTTTTAAATTAAAATAATTAAAAATTAAAATAATATTTTTTTTTAATTGACTAGTTATTTTTTATTAAAAATTATTATTGTTATTTTATTAAAAATTATGTGTTATGTGAAAATAGGATGATTAATATGTTGGGGACATGCCATAGTTTGATGTAAGCTGGTGTGCCAAATTCCTTGACAACACACTTAATATATATATAATACGTGTAACACTATCTCATATTTTGTCCACGCAAATTTTTTTCACTTTGAAGTTCCCCCATTCAATTTTACATTTGTGTTTCTTGAAGACACATATCAAATGTCTAAATTACATATAGATAGATGTAAAGCATCTTCTAACTAGAATGAGTCACTTCTATGCACAACTCCTTTTAATTAATAATTAAATGAATGATACAAGATTGATCCACATTATCTACACATTTTAAACTCACCAATTACATACAAAATATACTAGAAATAATTTATTTGAACATATTGTTAGTAAAATATCGTTAAAAAATAATATTTAATTTGATACATTTACACTGCTATGCAAAATTTATGACCCCCTTGATCATAACTTATAAAGAAAAGGCGGAATTGTTTTACCTTCCAACACCAAACTTTCTCGATTCCTTCTCCACATCGTAGATCTGATGTCAAGTAAATCAAATGATTAATGGTTAATGTGGGCGGTTGAGGTAACCACTTGGCCTCTACCCTCCTAATTCATTTAAACATTAGACATTAACATTATATGAATGTTGGCCTATTGTTTTTATGGGTTTTCACCCTATGCATAAAATGTGTTCTCATACTATATACCAACCCTCGTGTATTAAAACCTTGGTGGCCAATTGGACTCAGGTTCCAGACTCTTCTACGACTCCACCTGGACACTTCACCACCGTTGATGTAGGTGCTCCCTGATCACACAACTATTAGTAGTTAAGGTTGCCTTCTGGTAACCACTTGCTCAAACCCCCACCATAGTCTCTCAGTCTTGTTGTTGGTGAGGAAGGGTTTTCACTCTACAACTTCATGTGGTCATGGTAGGGTTATTGTGCTACAATGACTTCCTCTGTTCACATTTCTAGTTTACTCATAGCTACCCTAGCACTCCCTCATCACAAAAGGAAGCTTACCGTTCCCCAGTTTTCTTGTAGGGTATGTTTTCCTTCCAATATAGGTTTATACCTTCGAATTTATTGAACTACGTTTCAGGTTTTTCTCCCGAGAGTCGACTTACTTATTTTTTGTCTTCTTTTTCACTAGGCAGGTTAATGGTAGCGCTTCAATGTTAGCTGGTTCTATTCACGATTTTGGCAGTGTATGGGGTTAATTTGTCCTCCCAGTTATCTCTCCTCATATCTTTATGTTCAATCCATAAAATAAGTTATCAATTTACATGCTTTAATCATGGAGTGTGTTGTCCATCTCTAGGAAGAGTAATTTTTGGAGCTATCTTGGGTGGAAAATGGTGGGTTCACACTACCAGCAGTGGGTTTACCTCACTGCTCTTGATTCCAAGTGCTTCTCTAGCTATTGGTTGTAACTGGATGAACGTCTCATGGTTTTCTTCCACTACTGGGTTTAAACCCTAATTCCTTAAATTCTTTTATAGTTATCTTATTTTTCCTTAAGAACCCTAGTCAAAATGATAGCAATAGGGTTGGCTTGCAAATTGTTACTAGAGACTTGATTCAATTATGTTTATACCGAGGGAGAATTCGCAACTCCACTATAGTGATTATTCACTATAATGTAATAACTATATTTTCATTGTATAAAAATTAGAATTACGTATGTATAGTTTTATGATATCGACGGTGTTTCATTGTGATTTTCTTCTGTGGTTACCTTTGTAAGATTTTTTTTCTTTAATTTTCTTGTGGTTTAGAATTTCTTATACGAAATTCTTATCCTTGATTAATAATAGTTTAGTTTCTTTCTCAATTCCCATTCTCTACCAGTTTGTATATAATTAACATAGGGAGTTGCAATGTTGTGGGTAAGTTCCTAATGCATTTGAGAAATTTTTTTCCTTCCAAAAGCACCTCTCTGTTACCTCCTCTGCTAACCCTAAGAGGTAAATCTGAAGGATTTTATTTTGTTTTGGTTATATATCAAACCTCCTCATATGCTCGACCTTTGATAGCCCATTTAATTTTATAAACACTAAATTGTGATTATGATTATTTAACAACATAAGAAATTTATATAAGGGTTTGATGTTGAATCATCTATTTTCGAGAACTCTATAAAGGTTCGTCTAGTATTTGGCCTGCCTAGGAGACTATGTCTGAGTTCACGAGCTTTCTAAAAAAAATGACCTGTTATTTAGATTAGCACGCGAAAACAAATTTAATATGTATACTATGTCTTTATTTTCTCTTTTTTCCATTAGGAGTTAACATAGCACATTTCCAAATTTTCCTTTCTTGTTCATAACAAATCTTCTTTTATAAATTACACAATCAAGAAATACACCTTTTCTAATCTCAGTTTTTTTTTTCCTTTGAATAAGAAGCTCAGTCTCTGTCCTTAACCCTGTCTTGTAAACATTATTTCTACAGAAAAGCTAATAAAGTTTTCCTTAAAATAAACAAAAACACATAGTAATATTATTTTTCCAGTCTTTCTCTTTACTAAAATTGATTTTTTATTCCTGCATTAGAATTCTATTATATACAAATTATTGAGTGCTAATTTTATTGTTTGCACACTAGTAAATAACTCAACAAACACTTATCTGTTGGTCAAGATTCCAAAATTTATAGGTGAAACCTTTTCCTCCCAACCAACGAGGATAGACTATTACATCCTGAAACTCCCCTTGTGCTCTTCCTCTAGGACACTCTTATTTTGAACTCGTTGATTCAGTGGCCTCGAGACTTTCCTTAGTCCAGCCTAGAATCTTTTCTAGTCACAACCAGTCTGGATCAAGAGTCTTTTCCACTGGGTCTTAGTCTAGCTATAGAGTTTCTCCAAGCAATTTCCTCTCTTCCTCCCCTCTCTCCCATGATTTCTCTCTCTTAGTCTCCTGTTCGTTTTTCCTTCCTCTCTCCTCTTTTATTTTCCCCCCAAGAAAGAGTACGAGTACTTGTTTCTTCCTTAACTATCTGGTAGTTAGGAAACCTATTTTTTAGTTCCTCCCATGGTTTCCAATCGGAGTCATGCATTATGTTTTCCTTTTACTAAATTAAACAAATGTATTTTTATTATAAATGTTCTCCTAACTTCTACTTAATAAACCCCTAAAAACATTGATTATTATCTAGTATTTACAAATAGATTACAAATTGGAAAATACATAAATAATTAATGAAATGAAATGAATATAGAACATGATCACCATAATGAAAATGCCATAAGAGAGATGGATTCGGTAATTTCTTAGGAAACCGTGGCGGTTTTTCCCACAGTTATACGATTATACAATTTGTTTTTATGCCTTTCCACCTGAGGAAGGAGGAGGAATAATCAACATAGTTGTAGGAAGGGAAATAGCACGGTGACTGTATAGCTAACACGTAATCAATTTTTTATTAAAATATCTTTTCTAGTATGTAACCCTTTGCACTTCAAATATGAATTGTAGATGACATGTTCAGACGAAGCATATTCTGTGGACAATAAATCATGACCATCCCTTCAAAAATTCAACAAACCTCCATCCATCTAAAGTTGAAATATATATATCTATCAAAAAATTAATCATATTTCTTAATTTTTGGTGAAAACATTCAACAATACAATATTTTATTAGTTGTTTTATTTTTGTGATGAAATCTTTGTCTTTGTTATTTTTATTTAATTAAAATATATTTAAGCTAAGC
>APFE030189704.1:31205-59230 GCA_000404065.3 Pinus taeda
CGGCTTGGTTATATTGTGACCCCTTAGACTCCTATATATAGAAAGGAGGTTTTGTCATTTGTATCATCCAAGAATTGTCAATTTTTGTAATGCAAAGGAGGTTTCCCCCTCGAACAGGCTAAATTCTAAGGCATTGATCTATCTTTTCAATATTTTTGTGAGCTAGTTTCATAACATTTGGTATAGGGATTTGGATTATGGGGTTTCGCTGCTCCAAACAGGTCATCATGGAATTTTCGCTATAACTTTTTCTGTGATGTTTCAAAAGCGAAAAAAAAAACCCATTTGAGATGCAATCATGCTAAACCGTGGGTCTGAATTTCATATCTTGTCTCCCTATATGTTCGGAGATATGATTGTTTTTTGCAAACTCCAGAATTTCATCTAAAATAGGTCATCATGGAATGTTCACTATAATGCCTTCTCTACAAAGTTTCAAAAGGTAAAACAAAAACCCATTTGAGAAGAAATTGGTCTGAACCTCGGCTCTGAATTTCAAATCCTGTCTCGCTACATTTTTGGAGATATAATCTGAGGAAGTTAGGGTTTTTGCATACCCCCGAATTACATTCCAAACAAGTCACCTTGGGAAAATCGTCATAACTTTCTCTCTGAGGATCAGATTGGATTTTCATAAGCATTTGCAGAAAGAGGACAAACTATAGTTTTTTCAGGACCATTTTAACAACGTAAGGTTGAAACAGTGACCCGCATCACGTCGTACAAGTTCGCTCTACTGAATAAGTCTATACTAAAGTCATCGTGGGAGATTTGCCATAACTTTTCATTAGAGAAGCCAATCTTGATGACACTTGTTGAGTTAGAAATACTACTCAGAGGGTTACTGTAGGAAGAAATTTCAGACCTTGGAGATCCAAAATTATAGAAATACATCAGATTCAATATCAACTTCCTACAAAGTGAAAAAAAAGGTGTGTTGTTTTTTTTTTAATTTTTGCATAAGCTTGGTTTTAAGTGAAGCATTATTATCGGTAATTGATGCCCCGAAGAAAGAAAATGGCAACACCTAGTAAGCGACCTGAAAGCTCTAGCATGACTCATGAAGAAGAGGAAGAAATGCAACATGATATATCAAAATTATGAGGCCAAGTGCAACAAATGTCACTCAAAAAAAAAGTAACAGAATCTAAGATGAATGGTTCAAATAAAGACGTAGAAGCTAACATGGATGGTTTAAAGAAAGTTGTGGAAGCGAAGATGGATGGTTTAAATAAAGGCGTAGATGCTAAGATGAATGACGTGGAAGCTAAGATGGATGGCGTGGAAGCTAATATGGATGGCGTGGAAGATAATATGGATGGCGTGGAAGCTAAGATGGATGGCGTGGAAGCTAGGATGGACAATTTGAAGACAGATTTTAAGAAAAATTTGACAAAGTTTCTACAAGAAATGCTTACTAATGGTGAAACGGTACTAAAGGAAACTCACGATGAGAAAAAAATAAATGTTAATCATGATTTCATAGACTCTGACATTGGATCGAAGAACCACCATGTTCCAACGATCGATATGAGGAAGTTTGACGACAAGGATCCCGGAACATGGACACTATAGATGGAGCAATTTTTCGATCTCCATAATGTGCAAAACATGTAAAAGGTATGCATTGAAACTTTATATCTGGAACCAAATCAGTTTGTATGGTATCGATGGATTTTCTCTCATCAACAAATTTTCACTTGGGCTATTTTTACGAATGAAATGATAGCACATTATGAGGATACAAAAAGAAACACATTTTTTAGCCGATTGATAAATCTCAAACAAAAGGTTTGAACGATGGAGCACATTGAGGACTTCCAAAAGCTGAATATAAGGATAAAAAATATTCCATAGGGGCATTTGATTGATGTGTTCATATGAACTTTAAAAGATAAAATCCAACATGAGGTTCGCCTTTGGGAACCGGATTCATTGGAGAAGGCATTCAGGTTGGCAAGAACAATGGAAAGAAAACTTATGGCAACAAGGAAGCTTACCACTCACAATCATAACGATGGAAGTGTTGCTACCCCTGGCCATCTACAACCTACAAGGTTGACACCAAAACAATTAGAAGAAAAAAGAGAAAAAGGGCTTTATTACAGCTCTGATAGCAAATACACTAAAGGTCATAAGTGTGCCAAGAACAAATTATTTTACATAGATTGTGAAGAGGAGGAAGAAAAGGAACAATAAATGTCAAAAGAAGAGGATATACAACAGGAACAAACCCTAGAAAAAGAAGAAATGAATCCGACCATATCTTTTAATGCATTGGCTGGAATTACCACTCCTGAAACTATCAAGATAGAAGGGCATATCAAGAAGAAAAAGGTAATAGTATTGATTGATTCAGGAAGTACACATAATTTTATTCACTATAAGATAGCCAAGGAATTGAATTTCTTCCTATATCTTGCACCAGAGTGTCAAGTGATGGTTTCAAGTGGAGGAACCATAAATTGCTCAGGAAAATGCCATAATATCGAGCTATCCATGGGAGAATATGTATTGAATAGCCCAATTCTTTCCATTCCAATGGGTGGTGCTGATGTTGTACTAGGAGTCTAATGGCTACAATCCTTAGGTACAATAGTTTTTAACTTTCAAGAAATTTTCATGAAATTATTTGTAGAAGGAAAGGAAGTTGAATTAAGGGGTATCACAGGGAAACCAGGAAATATAATCAACTCTAACAGAATCACAAAGCTTCTAAAGAAAGAACAACAAGGCATAATTGCACAATTATGTTCACTAGAGGTTCCCACATCAAAATCATCCATTTCTCGAGATCTCCAAAAAGACTTGGACAATCATTCCAAGGTATTTGAGACTCCCAAAGGCCTCCCACCTATTCGTGATCATGGTAATGCTATCAATTGAATTCCAGGAAGGGTTCCTCCAAATATCAGGCCTTACAGATATCCCTATGTCCAAAAGAGTGAAATTGAACGTATGGTTGTAGAAATGCTAGAAGCTGGTATAATTCAACCTAGTCAAAATTATTTCTCTGCTCCAGTAGTATTGGTTCATGAGAAGGATGGATCATGGTGCATATTTCCAAATTATAGGGAACTCAACAAGCTCAACATTAAAGATAAATTTCCCATTCCTGTCATTAATGAATTATTGGATGAATTGCATGGATCAATTTACTTCACCAAGTTGGATCGTTGTTCAGGATATCATCAAATCAGAATGGAGACTGAAGACATTCCAAAAACAACATTTAGAACTCATGAGTGTCATTATTAATTTTTGGTCATGCCTTTTGACCTTACTAATGCACCTTCTACATTTCAAGGTTTGATGAATTCCATTTTCAAACCTTCCCTTAGAAAATTTGTGTTAGTATTTTTTGATGATATACTAATCTACAGCAAGTCTTGGAAGGATCATGTCCAACATGTTGACATGGTGCTCAAACTATTGCAGGAGAAACAATTATATGCAAAAATATCCAAATGTTTCTTTGGAGTACAAGAGGTGGAATATATAGGTCATATTGTATCTCATGAAGGTGTTAAGGTAGAGCCTAGAACAATTAAAACCATTAAGGGATGGAAACTCCTCACATCCATAAAGCATCTACGAGGATTTCTCATGCTGACAGGGTATTATCGCAAGTTTGTTAAGAATTATGGGAGAATAGCAGCACCTCTAACAACATTATTGAAGAAAGATGCATTCTCAAGGACTCCAAAATCAACCAAGGCATTTGAACATCTTAAAGAGGCAATGTGCCAAGCACTAGTCTTAGCGACATCAGACTTCACAAAAACCTTTATTGTGGAATGTGATGCATCTGGAAATGGAAATAGTGTTGTTTTATTGCAAGAAGAAAGACCCATTTCTTTAAAAAATCATTCAATCAAAGGTAAAAGCAAATCATGATAGCCTTAAATACTTTTCAGAACGAAGATTATCTTCAGAAGAGCAGTAAAAATGGGTCACAAAGATGTTGGGCTATGACTTTGAAATCATGTATAAAAAAGGGAAGCAAAATGTGTTGGAAAATGCACTCTCAAGAAAGGATGAGGATGTGGAAGCATTTCTTTGTGCCATTTCTATTATCTGACCAGAATGGATAAACGAAGCAAGGGATGAATGGAAGAATGATGAGGAAGTGTGGGCACTCATTCAAAAGATACAATAAGATCCCAGTACATCTGATACATTTAGCTGGAAAAATGATTCTTTATGGTATAAGGATCGGTTATACCTATGTAAGAATTCCCAACTCAAACAAAAGATTCTTAGGGAATTGCACACCTCTCCCTTAGGAGGGCACTTAGAATTTCTAAAAACATACCACAGGGTTAAGAAGGATTTTTTTTGGGATGGCCTTAAATCAAATCTTCAAAAGTTTGTGGTGGAATGTTTGGTTTTCCAACAAAATAAAGTTGAAACAATTAAGACCCCATGACTATTACAACCTTTATTGATTCGAAGCCAACACTGGGAGGAGGTTTTAATGGATTTTATGACAGGTTTATCCAAGTCCAAAGGAAAGAGTGTTATCATGGTCATAGTTGACATACTTACCAAGTATGAACACTTTTGTGCATTGTCTCATCCATTTAAAGTGAGTGCAGTTTCTACTGCATTTATGGAAACAATTCAAAAGCCACATGGAAAACCAAGGATTATTGTAAGCGATAGAGATCCCATTTTCACTGGAAATTTTTCGACAGAAATATTTTCTTGTCTTGGTAATCAATTAACTCATAGTTCACCTTATCATCCTCAATCTAATGGGGGAACTAAGATAGTAAAGAAATGTTTGGCAGGATACCTTCATTGCTTTGTATCTGATAAACAGACACAATGGGTCAAAAGATTGCCTCTAGCTGAATGATGGTATAACACTTCCTTCCATACTACAAAAAAAATAATGGATATCATCCACCATCCATCACATCATATTTAAGATAAAATTCTAAGGTTAAAGTAGTGGAAGATCACATCAAGCATCAGCAACAAGTTCTCCAAATCTTAGAGGATAACCTCACCTTGGCGCAAAATAGAATGAAACAACAGGCAGATCAACATCGAAGTGAAAGAATTTTTGGTGTAGGTGAGTGGGTGTTCCTAAGGCTACAACCATATATACAAATGTCCCTCAAGCAAGCTAAGAAGGATAATAAATTATCACCAAAGTATTATGGTTCGTACAAGGTGTTGCAAAAGATAGGTACTATGGCATACAAATTGGAGCTTCCTGCAACTTCCCGAGGGCACACAGTTTTCCATGTTTCACGCTTAAAGAAGGTTACAGGTGACAAGATTCTAGTTCAAACAATATTTCCAGAAATTGATGAGGAAGGAAAAATCATATTGGAACCTGAATGAGTCAAAGAAACAAGAACTCAACAGCTACAAAATTGATCAATTTCAGAGTATCTCATCAAGCACAAGAACTTACCTGTTGAAGATTCCACATGGGAGGATGAGAATTTTATACAGAAGCATCCAGAACTACTCAAGCATTGAGGATAACACCTTTTTGAAGTAGAGGGGCATGTTAGGTCCCTATAATACTAGTGATTACCCCATTACCATTGTCATTGTATCCCTTATTGTTATTATTGTGCCCCATATAATCCCACTATTGTTATTTTTGTGCCTTTATATTATTATTGTTAGGTCGGCTTGGTTATATTGTGATCCCTTAGAATCCTATATATAATAATGATGTTTTTTCATTTGTATCATCCAAGAATTGTTCATTTGTGTAATGTAAAGGAGGTTGCTCCCTTGAAGAGGTTGAACTCTAAGGCGTTGATCTATCTCTTCTATTTTTTTGTGAGCTAGTTTCATAACACATTATTGTTTCTGATGTATTTTTTGAGTTGATGTAATGAGAAACGTGGTCTCTTATTTGCATTGATCATATTTGTATTAATTTTCATACTATCTTCATTTATGTTGATGTTTTTAAAACTATAATTTAATGGCTTGCATAGTTTCTAACAGGACTTGTTATGAAAATATCTTTGTTTCTTATATTTTTTTTGAGTTGATGCAATGTTAGCCATGATATCTTATTTGCAGTGATAAGCTCTACATCATTTTCATCTACATTCATGTTTTCAAACCTACTTACATTAACCTTGTTATGTTTTTATTTGATTACCCTAGATGTTTCTCTCCGTTAACTGCTTTAATATGAAGTGAAATGTTTCTCTCTAGTACTATCTCTTGAGAGGTTCATAATGCAAATGAACTACACTCCTTCCAAATTTCACAACATGGAATATCATTTCTTCTTTCACAAACACATGAAATAAAACAAACAATGTATCAACAGAACATATGTATACAATTATATTCAATATATATTTTATCCAATTATAAACAAAAATTCCATTGTCTATCTTCCCATTTTCATGTGACATTGCTAATTGCATAATGCATCCCTTCCAATATACTATTCCAGGAAATTTCATAATTTTATCTTAGTTCATGTATTTTTCTATGTAGTTTAATGCAAATGTATCATTATGCATGATTGGAGGATGAAGAGCGACTGCGAGGGAGATGCACAGATCTAGGGTTTGTAGGAGGGCATCAATGTTGGGCACCATGGAGGGGTGAGAGGGGGGAGTTCCACTCCCTCCTACAGTCGTGCAGTCTCGAACCACTTCAAGAAGCTAATGGAAGCAGAAACAGGGAGTATCAGTATAGAAAAACAAAAACATCCAACCACAGGGTTAGGAAGAGAATTAGGAGGAATTCAAAAGAGAGAAGAGAATAGGAGGAGGCAATCAGAAAGATGACTGCAAGAATCTAACAAGACTCTATAAACCTAGGTCAACCATCATATCTTGGGTGGTGTTAAGTGATCTAGTGCTACAAGTGCATAGGGACCACATGGCAGCTTATGCAGTAATATGCAAATTTATGGGGATATGGCCAACAGAGAGGGTTTAAGAACCATTGGAAACCTAAAGGAGAAATAAATCTTCAAATTGGGTCCAAGGGTTTCTTCACAGTAGTGTTCACAAACTTAGAGGATAAAGACAAAGTGTTTGAAGGAGGACCACATTTCTATGCTGCTGCAGGCCTCTATATGCAACCATGGGTGATGAATTTTGTCTTGGAACGAGAGACATTTACATTAGTGCCGGTACTGATAAGACTCTACTCAATACCTTTAGATTATTGGCTGCCAAAATCCTTAAAAGCCATAGGCAATAAACTAGATCATTTTTTAAAAATGTCGGATGTGACACTACAGGGAAAATACACCTCCTTTGCCGAATATGAGCAGAAATGGACCTTTCTGGAGCACTTTCGGGTGAAATAATTCTAGAACTATATGATGAACAATGGGTGTAGGCGGTGGACTATGAACATGTCCCATTTAGATATGATAAATTTCATGAACACGGGCATCTCTTCAGAGACTGCCCTTTAAACAAAATGGAGAGCAGTATTAAAGCCACCACAGGGAAAGATACAAAAGGCTTTACCAAGGTGGGAGGTAGAGGGAAAGGATGGAAAAGGAACTAGAAGATAATCAACGAGGAGAAAGAACCAGTTCATAACATATTCAAGATATTAGAAGAAGAAAATGAGAACAATGGAAAGAACTTGGTATTAGAGGATAGTCCTGCAAAGAAGGAAAAAGATGAAAGCATGGAGGATAGAACTGAAAATATCCAGAAAAAGGAGGATCTTCCAAGCATTATTGAACTTGACAGGGACCATGAGATGACGCCAAGAAAAGTTGGAACAAAGGACCATGATCTATAGGAAATTCTTGAAAGGGAGAATCTCGATCTAGAAAAGTTCCTAGAGCTGGCAACTACCAAAGGGGTTGATTCTCTACCACAAGAGGAGTTTAATAGAGTGCAACAGCTCTTCCTTTGGAGATCTCAAGCAAAGGGTTCTGGGGTCAAAAGAAACCATGATATTCAGGAAAAAAGAGGGGTAAAAATAATGGAAGCAACATTGGGACACGTTCCCAAGAACCCAGGCAAGAAAAGAGGAAGAAAAAGATAGAATGAGTTGTTGATAGAGCGTGGAGAAATCATGATCAACTCAAGTAATATGAAAGACCTTACTATTTACTCATTTACAAACCTTTCTTAATGAATCTTGCAACATGGAATATTAGGGGTCTAGGAAGTAAAAGGAAATAAAGCATTCTTAGCAACAAAATAAAAGAAGAAAAACTAGATATGGTGTTTATCTAGGAAAAAGAATGTTTAATAGATAAAATAACAGAGATACATAACAAATGGCTTATTAAGTATGAATATCTAGAAGTTAAATCAGATAACACAATAGGAGGGATTCTCACACTTTGGAACCCCTTTGCTGATAGAGCGTGGAAAAATCATGATCAACTTAGGTAATATGAAAGACCTTACTATTTACTCATTTACAAACCTTTCTTAATGAATCTTACAACATGGAATATTAGGGGTATAGGAAGTAAAAGGAAACAAAGCATTCTTAGCAACAAAATAAAACAAGAAAAACTAGATATGGTGTTTATCCAGGAAACGAAATGTTTAATAGATAAAATAACAGAGATACATAACAAATGGCTTATCAAGTATGAATATCTAGAAGTTAAATCAGATAACACAATAGGAGGGATTCTCACACTTTGGAACCCCTAGAAACTTGGAATCCTAGATGTTGAAGCATCCAGGAACTACCTATCGATGGTGATCCAACCTTTAGGTTATAAGGAAGTATATTTGATCACAAATGTCCATGGTCCTAAAAAAATTGAAGACAAACTCAGGCTTCTTACCTCACTGAAGGAGCTTAGAGAAAGATATCCCGTTATCCCATGGATTATGGGAGGGGACTTTAATATGATCATATCTCTTTCAGAAAAAAGGTGGGACTAGAACACTAGGCAGAGACTCCATAGCCTTTCAGAACTTTTTAAATGACATGAGGCTTGTGGATATGGAGACATGAAATGGTACCTTCACCTGGAATAATAAGAGGGGATGGGCTTCTCAAGTTGCCTCTAAACTAGATAGACTCATAATCTCTGAGGAGCTCATCCTCACAGACCTTGACTTGTCTGCTTTAATCCTTCATTTTGGAGGCTCAGATCACTAGACTATCCAACTTGAAGCTTCCTTTATAGGCACTCCAAGAAACAAACCTTTCAAGTTTGAAAACATTTGGCTCACCCATCCTGACTTCATCAACAATATAGAAAAATGGTGGATAGAAGATATGCACATTTAGGGAACTAAGATGTTCCTTCTGTATCAGATATTGAAACATATCAAACTCAGGCTTAAATATTGTAACAAAAATGAGTTTGGAAATATCTTGAAAGCCAAAAAAGTAGTTGAACAGAAACTACAAGCAATTAACTAGGTCCTCATCATAGATGGCTTTATTAAGGAAAGGAGAATACAAGCTAACTCTCTTCAACAGGAATGGGATGAAATATGCAAGAAATAGGAGATCTTCTAGAGACAAAAATCGAGGGTACAATGGATAATAGAAGAAGAAAGAAGCACAAGGTTTTTCACAAGTCTACCATGGATCACGGGTCTCATAAGAGGATCTCAAAACTCAGAGATACTCAAGGAAAACAGCTCAGCACCCACAAAGAAATAGAATCAACTCTGGTAAAACATTTCCAAAGAATAGCAGAGGAGCCTCTCATAAACAGATCATAATTCATCAATGACTTCACAAAGCACATTCCTAAGCTTGTGACAAGAGAAGACAATTACAATCTTAACAAGCCAATGACTGAAGAGGAGGTCAGAAAAGTGATCAAAGAGATGAAACATGGGAAAGCTCTAGGCCTGGATGGGTTCAATGTAGACTACTTCAAACCATGTTGGGAAATAGTCAAGCAAGATATCCTTGATGTGGTGGAGGACTCGAGGCAAAACAAAATTGTTTTGAGGGCGCTTAATACCTCTTTCATAACTTTGATTCCAAATCAGGAAAAAGATATGACACCAGATAGATTTAGACCCATAGCATTATGCAATGTGGTCTACAAAATTATTTGCAAAATAATTGCAAATAGGCTTAAGCCCCTCATTCTTAAATTCTAAATAACATCATTCAAGCTCATGAGGTCGTACACTCTCTCAAGAGCAATAAGCAGGCAGATATGATCATACAACTTGACCTAGTGAAGGCATATGATAAGCTAAGCTAGGAATACATCAGGGAAGTACTAATAATGTTTGGCTTTGACCACAACTAGATAATATGGGTAATGGCCCTTGTCACCACCTCTAGTTTTTCAATCCTACTTAATGGCTTACCATCCAAAACCATTAGGCCTTCGAGAGACCTCAAATAAGGAGATTCGCTCTCCCCTTTCCTCTTCATTCTCATGATGGAAGGTCTAGGTAAAGCGATAAAATCTGCCAAAGCAGAAGGAAAAATCCAAGGTCTTAAAGTCACCCTGATTGGGGATGCCTTGACTCATCAACAATTTGTAGACGATACCATGCTGCAGGGTACACCCAGGGTCAAGGAAGCTAAAGCTTTCAAGAAAATCCTGAATGAATTTGCTATGGCTGCAGGTACAGAGGTAATCCTTACCAAATAAAAAATTTTCTTTTTTAATAATGTCATCACTATTCAGAGAAACCTCACCAAAATTTTTGGCTTTCAAAGAGAACAACTACCCTCCAAATATTTGGGAATACCTGTAATGGAAAAACATCTAAGCAAGGCAGTTTGGGAGCTGGTCACTAATAAACTCCAGGACAAAATCCGAAAATGGACAAACAGGTCTTTGAATTTAGCAGGATGGCTAGTGCTAACAAACGTTGCCCTTCAAAATGTTCCCATCTTCATGTTTTTAGCCCTTCCTACTCCTAAAGGAGTTGTGCAACACATCAAAAATATTCAAAGAGACTTTCTTTGGGGCAAAGGGGAAGAGAAAAAAAATGGGTTTTGGTAGCTTGGAATAAGATCTATAAACCTAAGACACATGGAAGCTTGGGACTTAATGGCCCTGAAAATCTAAGCAAAGTTTTGGGGGAAAAACTATGGTGGAGATGGCTAAAGGAATCGATAACCCCTTCGGCCAAGGTCTGGAAACAGAAGTATGCAAATACATGGCAAGAAAGGGATCACATTCAAATTTCTGGGCTTATCAAAGGCTCCCACATTTGGAACAAAACTTGGGAGAATAGAGTCGTTGTTCAGAAACACAGTTTCTAGGAGATCATAGATGGAAACCTAGCTTGGTTTTGGGAGGACAACTGGCAATAGGAACCTAGCCTGTTAAGAGAATAACTAGCCAACCTCAAGAATAACACTGACAAAAAAGGTTTACTCAGGGTAAATGACTTCTGGGATTAGGATAGGAGCAAAGGAAAATGGAGAATATGGAAGAACCTGGTATATAGTGAAGAAACCCCTTTGAAAGCCTAGGCATATGCTCTTGCAGTTATCTTGGAATAGAGAAATATTATGACATCAACATCATTAGACCAACTGATATGGGGAAAAACAATGAAGGAAACTTCAACCTCAAATAATCCAAGAGAATGGCCCTAGGGCTTGACTTTCCAAACCCAAATAAGGTATGGAAGGACCAATGACAGAAATAAAACTGAATGAAAATCAAACCGTTCATGTGGTTGGTGCACCATAAAAAAATTCTGACTTGGGAAAACCTTCAGAAATGAGATGTTGTCGGTCCATCTGGATGCCAATTATGTGAATTATAAGAAGAAACAATGGAACACATACCCAAACGCTGCTCATTAACCTCCACCTTTTGGAATTGGGTGGCTTCAATCTTCAGACAAACAGATAGGGACAATTGTAGCATTACTAGCACTTTGAAGAATTGAAGGGGAAGCTTCTCTGAAAATAAAATAATCAACAATGATTGGGCTCTGGCTCTAGGCTTTCTAATCTAGGATGTCTAGAAGGAACGCAACAATAGGATCTTCAAGAAATGAATTGGCTCATCCAAGAGCATCATAGCTCAATTCATTAGACATATCCAGTAGACTATAGGAAAACTTCTAAAGAAACCCCCTGAGAACCAACCTCAACACCAGGATGTGAAAATTATTTTACATTTGGCCCTACAGGTGCCTTTTCCACAGGGCATAAGCAAGACTGTAAGTCATATAACAGTAGATAAGGAGTTATGGAAACCTCCTCCTCATGGTTTTATGAAATGCAATATAAATGGAGACTCTAAAGGAAACCCTGGGATGGTTGGATATGGAAGAGTAATAAGAGATGAGCAGGGATATATAAAAGTCATCTTTCATAGTCATTTGGGGAATGCTACTAATAATATGGTAGAAATCATGGCCCTTGAGCAATGCCTAGAAATCTTGATTGATTCAAATTTACATAGTACCATCATTGAAGTTGACTCTAAATTGGTAATTAATTTGATCAAGAAAATATGAAATAGTTCAGCACCAGAAAAAGTGTCGAAACACTGGCATTTATTGTAGGTCTATCAATGTATCCAATCCCACCTGAGAGCCATGAGAACCCTCGATTTTATTCATGTGTGTCGAACAGCCAACAGGGTAGCGGATATTTTGGCAAATGAGGGAGTACTCTGTTCCAAAAGTAATAAAAGATATTACTGGATGTTGATTCCCCCAAGAAGATTGTGGGAATACTGTCACAGACAAGGAGTACTTTCAAAGAATGAAAAATAAGCAGAGAGAAGTCTAATGGAAATAGAAGAGAATGGGTCAAACACAGGGAAGAAGCAAATGGTAATAGCGAGCAGGATGACAGGCACCCGACTAAAGTTTGTGCTAAACTCCATAATCATATGGTTTTGAGCTGGAAACTGCATACAGGCTAATTCTATGAATGGACCCGAAATACATTGAATGGTGGCCCATTAATTCTTTGGTTCCATAGGCATAGTCAATGTGTGGGCAAGTTGACGAGATCGTAGTCATCCTATGGATTTCGAGCAGTAATATGCATGACCATTAATTCTCCAAACGGACCCAAAATTCATTAAAGCGGTGACTTATTTATGCTTCAGGTCCGTAAGGGAAGTTAAAGTGCAGGTTTTTTGTCGAGACCTCTTTGGATCTCTTTTATCTTGTGGATTTCGGGCGGATAAATTTCTCGCTAGTTATCTCCTCATTCGAACCCAAAATTGTTTCAAGGGATGACCTATGTTCATTTTCGGGTCTATTTGAAGGGTCAAAGTGTTATGCATGGTGGCAGCCTGAAATAACCTCTTGACCATTGGATATTTGAAGGCTGGATCGCATGGTCTTTAGGTCATCAAAATTTCCAGAGCTTACTGTAGGTCCCTTGGGGTAGTTTTGTGGGCCCTCGATACGTTGGGCCTTGTCAACTAAGGCAAACATGTCTTTTTGATGCATAACAGCCTTTTGATGCAAGGCAAGTTTTTATTGCTCGGCAGTTCAGAGAGAAGGTTTCTAGTTTATAGTTTCTAGTTTATAGTTCGGATTAGTGGTTGTGTTGTCTATAGCTCCTTTATAGTCGAGTTTGGGTTTTGGTCAGGCTAGCTGCTTGTTGAATTTTCACAAAGCTAGTGTTGCTTTACGTAAATTATGTACTTTTTCTAGATTAATAGAAGATCCCACTCTCAGTTGATAAAAAAAAAAGGAATCATTATGCGTGATTGCATTGAAAAAATTCTATGAAATTATGCATTGTAAATAGGGACCATCATATTCATTCTCCTTAAGTTGAAATATTGTTTTAAAACAAATTTCATCATAAATACTCTTGAACCAAGAAAATCTCTTAAACATTTGTCTCCTCATGGTTTCCTTTATCTACATCCATCTACGTTCTTATTGAACAATTTTTCTTACACTGAAGTTGTTCGTAATGTATGGAAATTGGATTTTATTCATGGAAAAATAAATGACTGGACATTATTTTCATAATTTTGAAATAAATTCCAATTTGATAACAAATGTATACAAAATATGGCCCCCAAAGTCCTCATTCTTCTGTAGCCATAAAATTTGATGTTGATTTTTTTGTCCTTTCCAAGTGAACATTTAGGCTATTTATACCATGCATCTATATCAATGCACCTATATTGAATTCATGTTTATAAGATAATATTTCTTCAGCATTTTGTTCATGTTTAAAAATTCTTGAAATGTTCTATCGTTCCTCAATGTAACTCTGTTGATGTGTATCTAAAATGAAATAAAGATTGAATAATATTGAATAGGAAATCTCGTAAAACATATGCAAAATTGTTCAAATGAAATAGACTATATGTTTCCTTAGAATTGCATATGTACAATATCTTTCTATAGGAAACAAACGCTTCTCCATTGATGTTTTAGAAACTATACTTCAAGCATGTTCTAAATTGACTATGAGCTATTGCTCCATGATAACCAAAACATAAAAATAAATATAAGGAAACAAACAACATGATATAGCTACACACAATAAATCTAGGAGATAATATAAAATACACATATTAATAGCATATGTATATCAACATTGATTCCTTTAAGACACTTATGAAGGAATGAGATTTCGGATCTCAAAACAAATGAGCTACAATGTACCTGATACAGATATTGTAAAATCTATCCCTCTTTTCAAAAAATTCTTATGTGCATGATTCTTATGCTAATAATAAAAATGAACAATACTCAAAACAAAACTCTTCACTGTCAATTCTAACAAATTTGGGAAAATCCATTTGTAACAAGACCTGTTGAGAACTAATTGAATATGTGTTCACAACATGCATGTCCAAAAAATGCATTATGAACACCAAAAAAATGAAACTACAAACATGTTACTTATTAAAATTACATTACAAAAGCTTCATGAAACTTTTCCCTTTTTATTTGTGGTTTGCGTCATAGAACAAGTGTGTGTAATAACAAACACAATCTTAATTCTGTAAAGTTCCGCAACACGACATGCATTCTCCCTCTACATATTTCTCTCGCTAAGCTCCCTTCCACACAATACTAATTTCTAAATTATCAAATCCACTTACTATTAATCACTCTATACAATGTATCAACAAAAGAAGTTATTTGAAGTACATCAGCTGTTTGATTCTCTATGGTTTCACAACCATAAATAATTTTCACTAGTCTTCTGATTCTCTGAGACAACACATCTTTGATTTTCTTCATTTGATTAAAACTTACCAATTCCTAAATTGTTTTCCTGTAGATCAAAAAGAATATGAAGCCTCTAGCTAGAAGAACCTAAGTCATTGTTTATGAAATACAGGTTACCTTCAAGATCACATTCAATGAACTTCACAAATGGCATAGTTATTTCCACTAAATGCTACAAATGAAAAGCTTCTTTCCATGCATGTTCAATAATTTTCAATCTTTGCATATATTAATTATAATATATGTAATCAATGTTTTCATTATGAGGATTGCGATAGTGGAATCAAAACTTTTGTTGTATGAAATGCTTCTCTACCTTGCCTTATCTCAAGCACATATATTTTATCCACGTGACCAGATTTGCGCATGTGGCCTGTAAAAATTCCCATTGTAGATGAATAGATTATGCAGTATACTAAAGCAAAATACAAGATCTACTTCTACAACAAACTTTGCAGAATCTTAATCGAATATGAGCAAGATCAAATAGAACACATATAACTAATAATGAGAAATCAATCACACATGAACACGGAAGAATAATCTGGGGAAACCCCCAGCCTAAAACCCCAATCTCTGTATTATCATACAAGTGGAAATATGTTAAGATTACAAAAAGAATCAGCTCACAAGCTATCCTGCTCTCTCTGCAATCAAACAATACTTCTCATAGATAGTTAAAGGCTTCTCCAAACCTTCTGCTCTACCCTCCAAGCCTCCTATTTCCTTGTGCAATTTCTCCTTGGGTCCAATGCTACCTCCTGTGTGAACTCACCTCTCACACAACTCACTAAACTTAGAAATAATTGTGCAATCCTGAAGGAGATAATTATTTTTGCATGGATGAGTTTCCTTTATAGGAAAACTCTCCAACTAATAGTATATTGTCCCATCCTCTGATCTTAACTGGGTCTCTGACTCAACTAACATGCAAGAGTTATTTATGAGAGAATATTCAGTTATCTGAAGTGCAGCAGTTACATGCATGCATTCATTGACTAACTGAACTCACAATTAATTCAACAAATTGTTTGAACTAATATAACTCGACTTAACTCAGTTAACTGAGCTAACTAATTAAAATTCATCCTTGTCTCTTTAACTAAGGGATAAATTCCTCAATCAATGGAGAAGCTATTGCATGTCTTCACACAGACTTCATGTTTGATTTTCTACAACTAATTAACTCAATATGAATTAATTAATTATTTTACAAACAACTTCTAAGATCAAATTTGAATTTTACTTCTCAATTTTAGTTCAGGGACTAACTAAAATTGGAATTGATCCTAAAATGCTATTTATAGCAATGCTATATTTTGCACTTCCATTTTTCATTCCTTGTCGCTATCTCCAACACTGGTACCCAAACTGCTATTGATAGCAGTGCTATCTTTAGCACTTCTATTTTTTAACATTTCTTGTTGCTATTTTCAGCACTCCCTCTCAATAAGAAAGGCCTTCAACTCGAACCCGAAACTGAGCCTTTTGGATGTCCTACACGCAACACTTCTCCCAAGTGTTGTTGCTCCAGGAACTCTAGAAACAAAAAAAATCTCCCAACTAATCTCCTTGTTGGGCTAGAAACACCCTTTGATGCTGAAGCTCCCTCTGCCATAGACGAGTGCTCCCTCTATGACCTCTGATTTGCTGCAAGACTCCATGCATCTCCAATTGTTGCACACCTCTCTGTGCCATCCTGCACTGGTGCAACACTCCTGTGCCTCTCGCATTGTTTTAACCTGCTAGCTCTGCATTATCTTGAGATTCCTGCATTGTAGTTCTCTCTGTCGCTCCATCCACATCTGTCTCTACCCACTCAGCCAATCCTTCTACTCCTCATCGAGGATCCCTTATTTGTATATTGTTCTTCACTTTGATCACCTTTGCTCTAATACCATGTAGAAATTTCTCTATAGATCAGCTAGCTTTGATACCATGTAGAAATTCCCATTGTAGATCAACAAATTATGCAATATGCTAAAGCAAAATACAAGATCTACTTCTACAACAAACTTTACAGAAGCTTAATCAAATATGAGCAAGATCAAATAGAACACATATAACTAAGAATGAGAAATCAATCACACATTAACACAGAAGAATAACCCGGGGAAAGCCTCAGCCTAAAACCCCAATCTTTGTATTATCATACAAGTGGAAATATGTTCAGATTACAAAAAGAATCAACTCACAAGATATCTTGCTCTCTCTGCAATCAAACAATGCTGCTCATAGACAGTCAAAGGCTTTTCCAAACCTTCTCCTATACCCTCCAAGCCTCCTATTTCCTTGCATAGTTTCTCTTGGGGTCCAATGTTGCCACCTGTGTGAATTCACATCTCGCACAACTCACCAAACTTAGAAATAACTACACAATCCTGAAGGAGATAATTACTTCTACATGGATGAGTTTCCTTTATAGGAAAATTCTCCAACTAATAGTACACTATCCCATCCTCTGCTCTCAACTGGGTCTCTGACTCAACTGACTTGCATGAGTTATTTATGAGAGAATATTCAGTTATCTGAATTGCAATAGTTACATGCATGCATGCATTAATTAATTGAACTCACAATTAATTCAACAAACGGTTTGAACTAATATAAGTGGACTTAACTCAATTAATTGAGCTAACTAATTACAACTCATCCTTATCTCTTTACCTAAGGGATAAATTCCTCAATCAATGGAGAAATTGTTGCATTTCTTCACATAGACTTCATGTTTGATTTTCTACAACTAATTAACTCAAGATGAATTAAGTAATTAATTAATTTACAAACAACTGCTAAGATCAAATTCGAATTTTACTTCTCAATTTTAGTTAAAGGACTAAATAAATTTGGAATTCATACCAAGATGATATTTACAGCAAAGCATTTTTTTGCACTTCCATTTTTCATTCCTTGTAGCTATGTCTAACACTGGTACCCAAACTGCTATTTATAGCAGTGCTATTTTTAGCCCTTCTAATTTTTAGCATTTCTTGTTGCTATTTTCAACATGGCCACCCAACAATATGTGTTAGAATTGTAGAGGAATGTGAATATTTTATTATACATTTTATGAAATGTGGAGGTGTGGATTCGTAGATTATAGTAAACATAGTTAATAGTTATGCATTAAAGGGATACTTTAACAGGTATATTATTTTCATATGTTTTTGTTTTTTGATACATTTTATATGATTCCTAACTAAATGAACTAATGTATTGAGAGATACAAAATATCTTGAAAAATAGTTTTTTTTTTTTTTTTTCTTTCGCACATATTAGCGAGCAACTTCTAGTTTTTTATTTAATGGAAAACGATAGTTTGGATGACTATCTCTTCAATTTCAAAATATCAACATGCATGCCATGGCCTAAGCAGTACAAAATTGTAGTGCGAATAACTTTGCGCATAACTTCCCAACATGAATTTGCTAAGCCGACTATTATCACAAAAATCTAAAGTGTAGTGTGGTTCAATCAGATTGACACATTTTTGTGAAGGTGCGAGAAATGTAGAGGAAGATTTCATTATGCTTCCTTCACACCTTTGCGAACCTATAGTTTGACCAATCCAGGACTACGCAACCATAGCTTCCACTCCTCTACTTGCTATAATTATTAACGTGAGTGTTTTCAAGTTGTTTCATTCATGGGAAAGGCATCACAATTATGGGTTTATGACATATCCATAGATATCTCATCTATCATAGATAGATAGATGGATAAAGAAACATGGATAAATAATAGTGTGTATGAATTAAATTTTCTATTCCTTGCTCTACACATCTATTCTCCCAAACAACACTAATTGTTCAAATGCATTAAAAAGACACTTAATTTAATATTTCATAATAATAACGATTATTTAATCCACAAATTTGAACTCAGAAATGCACATATTATTCAGAAGCATTTCAAAAAGAGAAAAAAATTCACATTATGCTATTCAAAATATGTAATCGATCATTCCAAGTTCTTATAGATATGAGGAAATGATTTATGTGGAATGAAGTTGCATGGGACATATGAACTCACTTATTTGCCTGGAAATGACCACCTGCTACTATTTTTCCTCTAAAACATGTTACAAATTATTTGTATCGGAGATAAAACTATGATCTATATTTTTTATCATCTCAATCTCTTGGATACAATATTGACAACGTAAAAAAACTGATTTAGTTGAAGGCTTTGGAAAGAGTTAGGGTGACACTAAATAATGTGGCAGGAACTGCGTGTGAAGATGAAGGAATTACCATCCTTGGTATGGTAATGACAATAGAATTGAAAGAAAGTAGTTGATATTATCCCTGAATCATATTCGGCACAAAAAAGAGCATGAGGACCACCCTTGCAGCCCATTAGGTATCAGGATGGTATGATAGAAAGAGGATAATTCTATAAGGAATTGGTATCATTTTGAGACGTGTCGCATGTATCCTTTCAAACTGAATTGAAAACTATTTCACACATGTTCCACACAAAAGTACATAGTGATCTATATTTATAATTAGTAATGATGAAGCCAATGTAATAATTGTTTAGGGGAAGGAACAAGTGTTGCAAGTCTACAACAGTTATAAAACACCAACAAAGTGACAGAGTAGAAAAGTCTGTGATTGCGACAATAAGCATAAAAAAATAATGGCATGAACAATCAATGAAGCTACACATTAAAAGATAGAGAAATTAAACGAATGGGAATAACGAAGACTGTGTAGTGAGGAAGAGCCTCTATTGTTTTTCAATATAGTATGGCGTGGTTATCAAAGAAGAGATAGTATCAAGAGAGCCAAAAATAGGAGAAGGTAAATAAGGAAATTCATTTGTCGATGATGGCCCAATCATGCTAGGTGGCCTACAAAATAGAGGACCCTTTCCACTAATGAGGATGGTTTACATGGCAGGTCCCAACTACACCACTTAATTTAACTTGACATGGATTATGGGAGGGCCCTACAATCCCGAGTAGTCACTACAATAGGGGGATGTAGCAGTGGATCAAAGTTTGACCACCATACATACAACGGTGGCATGACAAGTCTTGATCAAGATCCCCTACCTTGGTTGGTACAAAAGGACACTCTTTACATAAACCCTCTAGGTATCATGAAGAAGGTGAAGAAGTCAAAGTCATGCCAATCCCTGCCAACAAAATGAGAAGGTGGAGTGGCACAAATTAGGAAAATATCAGGAACAGACATAGAACTCAATCAACCTGAGTAAGGAAAAAAATTGAACGCATGGTGATAGAAAAAGGACTGAGTGGCTCAGAAAGAGCTACAATTTTATGTTGGAAGCCTATTTGAGGCCGAAATTTGTTGAAATTCTTGATAGTATTATTACATAAGATTGTGCAAAAGAAATGAGCGCATACATTCCATAAAGGAAAAATCATCTCAAGTTTGATGTTGCTTAATGCTATACCAACTTTCGTTTGAAGAAAAAAACCCTTTGGTGTGTTTTCTTTTTAGATATTAAGTGGTATTGATTCAACGAATGTAAGTTTTATAAAATTGAGACTTTGTAGTTAATGAAAGTTTTTCAAGAATATCAAAAAGGATGTTTTTTCATATTAGTGATTAATAGTTTTTAGTAAAATTGTTGGTGTAAAGTAATGTTTCTTATTTAAAAGGAAATACTAATAACTATTTAATCCAAAAATTTGAAATAAAAAATGCACATAGTATTCGAAAACCATGAATAGCAAGAAATTGCTATTTTCTAGTCTAAAATTGACCATCCTTATAATGACTTCATGTTCCATTTTGAATTAAAGTTTTCATTCCAAGTTGAATTAGTTTCATGTTTGTAGAATAAACTTATCTCTACACCCTCATTCTCTTGCACATACCCCATCCTCTGCACATCCTTCATTCCTCATAGATTCACATCTCTATTGAAATATTCTCCTGCACAACTAGATATGTAAAAGTTTTCAGTGAAAAGAGCTCAAAATGAAATAATAAGAGAAAAAAGAACTATAAATTCTTGTCTTTTTGTCAGTGTTAGAGAACTCACCGAAGAAACATTGCACCTCTTTTCCCAATGATGCCATAAATTATGCAATTGCACTAATATTTGGTTTAATAATATCGTGGTCCATGAGTTCTAGTCAATGATTTTTATTCTGAATTTGAGAATGCCATCAATTTCAGTATACTTCAAGATGAATTATGTTAGAAAATTTTATCGTATTTTGAGAATATAGACACATAATGGTTACTTTGAAAGAGAAGAGTGATAATATAGAGCAAAGATGACAAAGAGAAAGGGGTTTCATTTGGGAAGGATTGAATCTTTAAGTCTATTTGTTATTTCCTTTGTTTTGATAGTGACTTGCAAAAAGAAGATCATCAGCAAGGTCGATTATATAAATAGCTGATAGGATTTTCCCACTGAAAGAGCTCACAAATTTGATTTTGTAGGTAGAAAATATTCAAAGTCTATTTTTCTAATGACTTTTCAATGTGTTGATTTATCTAGGAAATTCAATGATGCAAAATTTATCTAAAAAATTATAACATTGCACATGAAATTTTTTTTCCACTCAAATAATACTGATTCAATGCACTTTGATGTCACAACAAATGCTATAGTCACTTTGATGTCACAAAAGATGTTATAGTCTTGACTCACAAAGAAGTTCCATTTGTACCCTAGTTCTATTGTACATACCTCATCCTCTGCGCATATTTAATTCTACATAGATTAACACCTCTATGCAATCGTTCTCCCACATAACTAAATATGTAAAAGTGTTAAATGGAAAACAACATAAAATGAAATAATAAAATATAAATGCACCAACAATACTTGTCTTCTTATTAGTGTCACAATATTAACTGATGGAATGCTCCCCCCCCATTCTCCCACACCCACCCCATCCTCCACACATCCTTCATTCCACATAATTTCATATCTCTATGCAACTACTCTCACGTACAACAAAATATGGAAAAGCTTTAAATGGAATAGAGTTTAAAATTAAATTCGTGTGTGCACTCATTCTCTCGCAAATACCCATCCTCCACAGATCTGTATGGATTAGCAATGTTTGATATCAATGGATAACAAAGACTATTTTCTTAATATGTGAAGGAAGGAGAAATGATGTGTTGGAGAAAGGGTGTGCGGAGAAATTGTGTATGATAGAATTTTACATTCGTAGTTATAAAATTTTCCTACTTTATATATATCTTAATTATCTAGATAATAGTATAGTTTAAGTATTAAGATATAATGTCCTTATAAATCATGTTCAATGCACTCAACAAACGGCTTAGTTCTTTGCACTAAATGTTGCAAATTGAATGTTGCTTCCCATGCACGTTCAATAATTAATGTTTTTACCGCATTAAGGATAAAAAATTTAATTATATGCAATGTCGAAGTACAATGCACATTTTCATTGTGCAGAGTATGAAAGAAAAATCAAAACTTTTATTGTATAAAATGAAAACAAAAAGAAACCTACCTTAATCAAGTAAATGTGTATATACATAATATGCAAATATGAAATATTCCTTCTAGTTTACAAATGGCTCTTTCTTGTTATGCCTATTACATTTCAAATTAAATTGTTTGCTCATAGTTAAACTAATAATGCGTCTATGGAATAAAGTTCCCTTTGTAACCTCGTTCTCCCATAGATATCATGCCCTCAACACATCCTTCATTCCACACACATTCATAGCTCTATGCAATTGTTATCCCTCACAACTAAATATTTAAAAGTTTTCAATGGAAAGGAGTTTAAAATTGATTACATCCTTGCAAAAAAAAGTTCCATTTGTAGCCCCATTCTCTCGTACATACCTCTTCCTTTGCGTAGTAAAAATTTTGCACAAGGAAAGCTTCACACAACGAAGCTCCACACAATGAATCATAATAATGTTAATTACATATTTCTTCAACACACCCCCCCTCCCCCCCCCACCCCCTCTAGCTTGTAAAGGACCTACAAACATGTCAAGTAGGGAATCATTAGTTAGAGAGGTAGTATAATAATGTTAGTGTCAGTGTCAGAATACTCACCAACATAATGGCCACTCAATTATTATTTTTTAAACAAATTGTCAGCAACTAACAAATACTAAAAATAAAATGCCCTCCACTAGGGCCATTCTCCCAAACATACCCTGTCCTCCACACATCCTTTAATACACACATATTGATAGCTTTATCCAACTTATCTCCCACATAGTTGAATCTGTAAAAGTTTTAAATCAAAAAGGGTTTAAAAATAATTTTTTCTTTGCGTAATAAAGTTCCCTCTACACCCCCATACTTTTGTACATAGCCCATCCTATACACAGTAAAGGTCCCACATAAGGAAAGATTCACACAAGAAATATCCACACAATGAAACATAAAAGTATTAATTGAAGATTTTTTCGCCCCACGTCCCTCTTGCCTATGTAAAGGAGCTACAACCGCTTCAATTTAATGAATTGCTAAGCATTGACAAATACTGAAAATCAAATGCTCTCCACCAGGGGAATTATGTCCCATCAGAGCTCCCTCAACCAATCGAAAATTAGAAATAATATTTGTAGAAAATTAGAAAAGTATTTTTGAATTTATGGTAAAATATAAATATTAGGCAATTTCTCCAAACTTTGGTTGAAATTTCAAATACAAAGAAAAATAATGTAGAATCAATGGACTTTGACCGTGAGGCGGATGCCATAGCCCTCGATGAGGCAAGGACTAATAAGATTTGGAATCTTTGGGTGGTTCTAATTTTATCATAAGATTTGCACCTTTTGGGATATTTTAGTACATGAAATATTTTATTATGTATAACTAAATATATTAAAGAATCTTAATAATGAATTTGTTAAGAAGATAATTATTTCACAATTTAAATTTAAAATTAATATAAGTTTATGTTATTTATATATTCATTAGATGTTGAATGATTAAAACAATTAAACACAAAATATATGTACAATTGATTATTTTATTATTATATGTTTATTTGATCAATGTGTTTATTGGTTTGTTAGACAGGTGACTAGTTAATTTGCATTTTAGAGAAACTACATCGAATATTATCGATTAAGTAAAGTAGAATCACTTACACACACAAAATGCACAAGTTTCGGCATTTGTGTACTCAAATGTAAGCCTACGACAACTTGAGTACAAAACAAGACCCACTAGGATGTGGGATTTCGGCAATTGATGGGGCAATGAGAATGATGAGCTTCCACTTCGATGTTGCAAGATAACACTCACAACATGCTAAATTACACTAAGCAACCTATTGACTAAAGTAGTGGCTTTGTAAGTTACTAAACCTCAACAACAATTCTAGCAAATAAAGGTGGTGATCTAGAGTATTAAATTTATATGCATTTTGCATGGGAGTTGTCAAAGAATATTTAGATATGTTTTTCTCCTTTTTGGCATATGAGATAAATTTTTAGGTTGAGACTATTGCACAACTTTGAAGGTGGGTTTTAGGCTCTAGATTTTAAATATGGGTGCTTTGATACTATGTGTAAATACCCATTTTGGGGTCCTCAACCATAATAAAATTTCCACAATTTCATTGCATATAAAAATCAACATATTTAACAATTCCAAATATTGGACAACAACATGTCAACAACATAATTAAAAAATCATTTGTGGGAATTTTATATAATCAAACCACAAGAAGAATGTGTACTTGAGGTGGTTCAGTTGTCGTTCTCCCGTTGGGACCACCTAACTGAATTTGCCACCGTACTAACTAGGAAAATCTATCCAACTTCCTAGCCTAGGAAATCTCCATTGAATATCTAGATCATTGAACCCATGCCCAAATTTTAGTCCTAATGTGTTTATGATTCCCGTAGAAATACCCATCTAGTGTCCAACACCAAAATACACCTCCCTGTTTTAACTTTTATAAAGCTAAATTTAATATAAAAAATTAACTCCTTAAATAATTAAATTTGAACAACCGAAGAAAACCAGTGGATGATGGTTCCCATACATAGAGATGTCTCTACCCTTTGAAATATTTTATATTCTCTTTAATCATTGCGAAAACAAATTATGTCGACAAGATTGATTAGCATGACAATAACGAAATCTTAGGTTTCTCATGAGTGCCACACAGAACATTCATGCGATGCTTTTAAAAAAAGAAAGCTTTAAAACGAGATGAGTGTCATCATATGTAAGGAATGGTGGTATCTCTATTAGAAGAACTTTAGAATTGATTATGCATTTATAGAAATGCAGAAAAAGAGGTGATGGAGAAATGGTGACGAATTATATTTTAAATGGAATATATATTTTGTTTAATGTATTTTAAATGGCATAATCCGATATATTGATACACTTTCATCATATTTTGAAATGAGTGGAAATTTTATACAAGGAGTGATTTTTATTTAGAAATATAAAATATTATAAAAATAATTGAAAATATGATATTAAATTAATTTATTTATAAATTTAATTAATATTAATTTATATTTATATTTATATTTTTAAATATAGATTAGATTATATAAACAATTTAAATATATTAAGCAAAGTCTTTTGGTAAAAATATATAAGATAAATTTTTGGTGACAAGTTTCAACCAATAATGAAACAAGTGTGGTTCATAATCAAGACTAGAGGAAGAGGGAGACCATGGCAAAGGTTAAATAGAGAGCAATGTAAAGACCCAAATTTCAATTAAACAATAATATTTAAATTATGATATTAATTTATTAATATAATTAAAAACAAATATTATTAAGTAATGACTTATATTAAATGACTAGTTTTTGAAAAATAATGTTTAAATTATTGATGGACTGTTCGCTGGGTCTAATGACAGTCTTCCTAATTTGACTGAGATATGTTCTATATCTGACTCACTCTCCCTTGTCAAGTCTCTGAGACCGTCTGAAATCATATGTCATTAAATTAACAATTTCATTCTTTTGTGAAATTCACAATCCTTTTCAATTCAGATTGGAATCAAGTCCTTTGCTGCCCAGCTATAGATGAGCCTGTCCTGCTACCACGCACACAGAGCATCTATATATAGGCGCACATATATTTGTAATGGTAAACCAATAATGCAACTGTGACTGTGTGATGAATGTCAGTATAAGAGATGCATACAGCAGTGAAAAGGCAATATAATATATTCGCCAGCAATAAAATGCAAATCTTATAAATAAACTCCAGCTATATATAATCCATGCGATCCATTAGATGTGCGTACAGTAGTTTTAATCATAAAACACAATATTTCTCTATGTTTTATATAATATGTGCACAGCAAGTTTAATACACACACACGAATTCTCCAGACAGTGCGTGCAGCAGTTATATTCATAACCCAGCCCTCAAACCTGTTTCGGTGCGCGCGGCCAACAACTGATACAATTAAGGAACACAACGATTTCTACCAGTTCACCGTCCTGAACGCACAGTAATAATAAATTACCACAGCTATACAATACATCTACTATGTAAATAGCGGCACACAGCAATTGTAAATACGCACATACAGTCTTCAAGCTTAACAATACAAACAATATATATGTGGACCGCACAGTAATTATGATACAAAGTCCTTTATCGCATTACATAGTCAAATCTTCCGCCATACACAGAAACGCATACCATTAATTCAAGGTGTTGTTTTTTTAAATTGTAGAACTGTCCATTCTATTCCATTAACAAGATAACATTCCGGTTTTTTTAACATGAGAGAAAACGTTTGTCCAGAACACTCGCATCGCCTCTCTAACCTACTAGGCGGCCAAGTCCTTTTTGTACCTCTTACAAAAGCAGCTTTTACAAGGTAATTTAGACTTTTTTACAATTTAGCTATTTTATAAAAAGATAGCATGTTTTATTTTATCCTATTTTTAACTAGAAAACATAGAAACAATAGGCTTTTTGTCTGAGTGGCATGGGCTTGCTATCCTATTTTTAACTAGAAAACATATAAACAACAAGCTTTTTCCGTCTGAATGCACATCCATCAATTATGATATTAGTTTATTAAAACAAACATTAATAAGTAATGGCTACATTAAACATCTAGTTTTTGAAAAATAATATTTAAATTAATTTATTAAAATCAAATATTTAAAAAAGGTACTAACGAAAATAAAAATCAAAGTCAACTCCAAAAAAAGAGGGACGTACAAAATTTTAAAAAGTTGTCAATAACCGAGACAGATCATTTAATAAATAAAAATAATTAATAGAAATAAAATAAACTAAATTTAAAATAACTAATGGAAAGTAAATAAAATAAAACAAAAATAAGCACAACCTAAAAGAAATATACACAAGTCTCTATATTGCTCTCTATTTAAGCTTTTTCTATGGTTTTCCTTTTTATTTGGTTTTAATGATGACCCACACTTGTTGGTTCGAAACAAGCATTTGCTATGGTTTGCCTTTTCATTTGACCTTGATGATAACCTAAACTTGTTAATTCAAAACGCATTGCCAACCAATTCTTTTATATAACTTCTACCAAAAAACTTTATTGAATTTATTATTTATCCATCCATAGATATACCCTTTCTTAAAATATTTATGAAAAAAAATTGAAGAACTTATTCTAACCTAATTAATATTTTTCACTTGTACAAAGAACATTGTACGCGTTTCACCCGTGCTCCTAGAGTAGCATTGCACAGCGTGAACATTTAAAACACTTCTCTCGGTTATATTTTTTTATAAAAGAATGTTCATTCCACCTTCTTTTGATATCATGAGTCTAATTCTTTTATATATATATATTAAATATGGTTCCTAAGAATCAACTTTAACGATGACGATGCATAATTTTATCGGGAATGTTCGTTAAAAGAGTTCTGATGGCATGCAAAAAGGAGGTTGCTATGCTTTTTTCATAAGATTTGTAATCTTGGGTTGGTTATGCTTTTATCATCAGATTTGCAATAT
>APFE030189704.1:59503-75419 GCA_000404065.3 Pinus taeda
TTATAGTTAATGAGAATGACTCATGAATGTTTTAATAGTTTAAAATAATGTATGTTAGACGCAAGGAATGCTTTCAAATGTGTTTGAGTTGGTGAATCAAAGGATACACCAAAACAAATGAAAAATATTATTTATTTTAATAGTTCTATTATTCTCATAAATCAAATATCCAAAAATAGTAAAAACATATGAGAACTTGTCAACACCTAAAAGACCTAATGTACTTCTACTTATAGAGTAATTGAGTCTTCTAAAAATTTTCAATAGTAGAGATGAATCCACTAAAAAAAACTAACAACATTGAAAGGTAGATTATAATTAGAGGTATTGGGAACATCCTAAAGTAATTGGAAATGCTTTCACCAACCATTCAAAATTACCTCAAGGTGCAGCTGCTACCCACAATTTCCAAATTAAATGTATTCCATATGGATGACCACTAACATAGCTCTTTCTAATGCAGGAGAGAGAATATCAACTTTTAGTAGCCACAGATCTAAGATCCCTATCAAGAGTTCAATTGAAGGAAATTTGCAAGATCATAGGCCTAGGCCTCACCACCATCATGGATTTCTTCTCACCATCAGGTTTTTTTACATTGAATTATGGAGTATTTAAAGTTCCCTATGAGGACAACTTCTATGTTTTAATGAAAAATGACTAAGGTGGATTATTTGGATGCCTACCCCCAAATTCCTAACTTAGACAACAAAAAATATATCCTAACCTGACAATGGGCGAAACTAATGTGTTAAGTTCGAGTGAATTTTAAGTGGCTATAGGATGGAAAGATTGCCCAAACTCTTTTTCCTAGGGTGTGGAATGATGGAAAACTTATTAAGGATCTACATAACTTTTTGGTTCCCATAGATCACAAAGAGTGCAAGGGGAAGAACATATATGTGTAAGGAATGCCTAAAAGAAGTTTGATGTGTGTGCAAGGTGATAGGTGTGTCAATCATAATTATTAAGAAATTTTAAATATGTTGATGCCCTATGATCCTTGCATTGACTAACTAATTAGTCTATGTGGTATTGTTTGTTGTAAAATAGAAAGCATGTGTATATTGAGACAGTTTGTTTTTGAAAATTAAATTATGTGATTTTTTTCTATAATCCTAAGGGAGATGAAAATGGTTCTAAAATATTTTATCATGCCCCAAGATCACCAAGGGTGCAAAGAGAATGGCATAATTATAAAATAGGATTACTACTTCAAGTCTTAATCTAATAATTGAAAATGTATTAGAAAGTTATAAATGTCATCCATGTGGAAAAAGGAACTTTGGCTCTTTTACGAGTGATTAACTCTAATATAATCATTCTACACTAACTTGCAAAATATTAGGAGTGGGGGTAGCTTATTATTATATACTACCCAACTCATGAATCAAAGGGAAAATATTGAAAAATGTACAATTAGATATATGCAGAGGAAAGTCTTGGATAGTCATGTGGTTCCAACTATTTTTGAATTGTGAATTAAATAACCAACACAAATGTTTCTTTGACATTTGCATGATTTTCCTACATGATTAGAAAACTTTAATTCCTTGCCCATAAATCAACTTGAAGCCTATTTAGCATTGGTATATGCCTTTAAGAGGTTATAGGATGGAAATTGGTAGAGAGAAATAACTTGTAATTGAAAAAAGGTGAGAAAAAGAAGTCGAGTCGTTAACCTGTATGGTGGATTTTGCTAAGAAAGTGAGCATATTCCACTAATATGCAAGTCTCTTGTGACCAACAACAACTAGCTAAATGCTTTCAAAACAATAATAAAGAAAACAAGAACTAACTAGACAACATTAATTCATTATTGTATGAGTAAATGAGTAGAAAACAAAAATAAGAATTCACAAAAGATATGGGAAGGAGGGGTTCTTTTGCTTCCAATGGAATGAAGGAGGAAAAATGGTTTTCTCAAAGACACAAAGATAAATGTTTAGAAATGTGAGCCTTTTGCAATCTCCCGATGGAAGCTCTCTTTATCCTTCTCTTATAGAGACAATTCCAATGGTTGAGGTTTACAATATGAAAAAAGAACACCACCAACCTTATGAATTTCAAAGATATGTTGACAATGTGACTTTGCAATTCTCTTCCATGTTAAAATGGTCCCCCCATAACTAGTATTTATAGAGATTTTGTAGGCTCTCATGGTGGATGCATCATTGAGTGAAAGTGGTTAATATTTCACATTTGGAATGAATATGATGGAGCCTTGGAGATCCTCAAATGCCCCTTCATAAATTACCTTCAGCCAATAACCTTATGAGTCACAACTTCTACATGCCACAACCCACATTTAATGTGATTTACCACACTTTTGAATTTAGATATGTTGTATTTATAGATGTTTGTGTTTATCGAAGGAACAATTTCATGGTTCCATGCAAAATATGAATTGTAGGTTTGCGTGTTTAGACAAAACCCACTTTCTCAATTCAATCTCTTGATTTTTGGGTTGACGACTAATAGCCTTAGGACACTTTCATCATGATGGATTAAAGACATTTTTAGGCTACACTTGTAATGATGTGTGGATGGTTTATGGGGGATAATAAACCCATTGGTTATTAGCATGGTCATAGAAATTAACAAAAGAAAACATGTTTGGAACACAATAAGATCATGTATTAGTTTGTCCAAGACATGTGGACCCACTAGAATAAGGCCAACGCAGGATGCCAATACCTATTAAATATACAAATTATTGAATCATTTTCATACATGACAGAATATGTGTGACTTCTAATATTGTGATTTTCACTTCCCAAATCTCTTCAACCTATTCCAGTATATAAGCAGATGAAAACATTTTAAACAAATTAGAGAGGTTTCTTTGTTTTTTAAACCACCCCTAAAATGAATCCCAATGCCCAACACTCCTCAACACAATTGCAATTCCAAGATAAGAGTCAAATATTTGTAAATATGATAATCAACTAGCTAAGTGAGACCCTCCGATTATTTACACTCATATGGAAGAAATTATTGGGAAACATGAGTAGTACTTTATGATCCATTTTATTCTTTAAATCCACCACGAAACTATTCAAATTCACCCACAAACATAACTTTTTCCAAAAGACATATGTGATCATAATTATAATTTATGTCCTGGTATGAGGATTTTTAGCAAAAATAATTTTCAGGGCATTCTTCCAAAACTTGAGAAGCAAAAAAAATTTAAACTCATGCTAGGCGTCAAATACTTGACATGCATCATTTTTGAAAAATACTTCTAATATAATATTCTTGCCAAACACTATCCCCTAAGGGGCATGTCAATTGGTACTGGTCATCAAAATGAAGTGTAATGTGCGAGGAGGTTATAGGTTCAAACCCCCTTGATTCACTTGTGCTTGTATAAGGGGCATACCTAGGCACATATGTTATAGTGGTAGGTAGTGGAATTGACCCCATGTCACACAAGTATGAGACCAACATGGTTCTCAGTTCCCCTAGATACAAAAAGAAAAAGAAAAACACACTTTTTTTCAAACACATGGCATGAACTTCATTAGAATATAGAACTTGAGGAATATCACTCTCAGGTTCTAGCATCCCCTCATGATGGTGGGGAAGATAAGAAAAATTTAAACAATTCCCTAAGGAGCAATGATCCTTGAAATATTAGACATGTACCCACAATGAATCTCCAATGCATGACTCTTGAGTGTATTTCTCATGTCACAAATTCTAATTCAAGAACCCTTGGCCAATAGAGGATCATTATGTTTCATTTGGATCACAAAGCCCTCTCGCAAGAACTACTCATTAACCCTTCTAACATTGTATTCCTCTTGATGCACCACCTAGGTTTTTCTGGTACATTAGTACCACTAATTTCTTTAAAACAAATATCTAAATTTTCTTTCTAAGAATGATATCCAACCAAGGAACCTAATAATTCATTTAAATCTAATCCAACAATAACCACATCATCCACCCCAAAACTTTCTTTCTATGATTGAAATCTTATAATTTCCTATATTTCCTAGTATCTTGTGATTGATTCTAACACACATAAAAGAAACATGCACACAAAAATATAAAGAGAGACAAAGAGAAGAAAATCTTCCTCCTACATGTGAGGTTGAATTGTAACTCGGTTTAGTATCTAGGTTTTATGTGTGAGGCCAAAGGTTAGATTCTTTCAAATACCACATCACCCCTTTCTAATAGCATCATTAATTATCATGATGGGATATAGGGTATCAAGTAGATATTAGTGATAGGATGAAATCATGATTTCGTCACAGAGTAGACTTTAAGCTTTGTTTGTTTGGTTAGGAGCTCGTCTTTCTTAAATGTAAAGAAACAAATTAATGCCTAGGGCCTAAAATAATTTGACAAATGTAAAAAACTACGCTATTATGGATCATGAGTGTATTATAGTTAGAATTGGATTTAATACAATAATCTAACTAAACAATAAAGTAGATATAAAAATGCTATTAAATCAAATATCCTTAATACCAAAAATGTTTTCATTAAAAAAAAAAGACGCAACTTCATCAAATTAATATATATATATAACTAACAACCTTCCATTTAACTTATATAAGCCACTATCTTTATTAAAAGGACTCCAGTAGAGTGCAATATATTGGACAAAAACAAACAATGGAACAATATACCTGGACTAATCTTCTAAACACTCTTTGAAATTAAAATTATCATATAAACCACCATCATTATTAAAGATACTCCAATAAGGCGCAAGATAGTGAACAAACCACTGACAATAGACATATTCTAATCTTCTAAACATTCGTTGAAATTAAAATAATCGTGACATTTTTATTCTAAACATTAATTTTCATGTGATTTGAGATGAACCAACAATTTAAAATAGATAGTGTAAATACACATTTTATTTACTTATAATTTTATAATAATTTAAATTTAAAGTTATATTATATTATATATATAAATGAAGTGTATATATATATATAAATGAATATATATAATAATACTCAATTATATGTAGAAATTATTTTAAACTAATATAAAATAATATTGAAGGGCAAATGAATTTTAACATAAAATTTAACATTTCTCTTCATAATATTAAAAGGACATGGTATACATCCACTTTCCACCCATTCTCATGGTCATAATAATGTCTATTACATCTCGTTTATAACATATAAGATTTGAAATTTGTATTTCAAATCATCATTGTCTGATAGCAACTTTAACTACGGGAATGCAGAATTTTAGCGCGAATATTGGTTAAAGAGTTGGCATTGCATGCAAAAAGTGATTAGAAAAAAAAAAAAAGAGGATAGGTTGAAAGGTGATGTTGAGAGGTAATATTTTTAAAAATACTAAATAACCATGAATAAGAAAACCTTAACTTTTTTCTTTTGATGATGTATATACACATCTTTGTTATATATAAATATGTAGTACATGTTACAAACTTGTAATATATGTTATTTCTTTTATATGTTTTTGCGTAATATATGTTATTTCTTTTATATGTTTTTGCGTAAAAACCTGGACACCTATATAATATTTTTTCAAAATTTTAATATTTTATAATAAAAAATATTGCACTTTAATATTAAAAAATATTGCATTTTTTTACTTTTATACTTGAATATTTCAAAAATATTATTGCTTTAACTAACAAATTAAATACAAATATATTAATGTAATTGTCCATTGTAAAAGTAGATATAAATATGCATGATATACAAACCCATATGATACTATATTCACATATTAATCGAGTGAATTAAATGACGAACTAATGTTGATTCATAAGCAATAAAGATAATAAAGATAGATTATATTATTTTACAATCAAATAAACTCTTTATATTCACATATTAATAGAGTTATAAAAATTAAATGACAAATTAATGTTGATTGATAACCAATAAAAATAGATTATATTACTTTACAATCAAATAAATATTTTATAGTCTTCAACTTTTTATACTATTAATTCTTTCTCATTTTATTTTTACATTTTTTAATTATAAATTTTTGTATCTTTATTTTTAATATCAATTTTTTTAACTATGGTTATGAATACATATATATGATTGTTAAAATAATTAAATAAAAAAGTTAAAAGAAAATATGATTAAAATTTAATAGTCTGATCACCATGCGTACAGGGGTGGCATGACGAGTCTCGATCAAGAGCCCTTGCTTTAGTGGGCACAAAAGGCCACTCTTTACATAAACCCTTTAGGTATTATGAAGAAGGTGAAGAAGTCGAAGTCATGCCAACCCCTACAAACGAAATGAGAAGGTGGAGTGGCACAAAGTAGGAAAAGGTCGGAAAGAGACATAGAACTCGACCAACCTGAGTAAGGACAAATTCAACTTTGCGCCACTCCACCTTATTCAACTTTGTTGTTAATGAAAAGTTTTCAAGAATATCAAAAAGGATGTTTTCATATTTGTGATTAATAGTTTTTGGTAAATTTGTTGGTGTAAATTAAAATTTCTTATTTAAAAGGAAATACTAATAACTATTTAATCCAAAAATCTGAAATAAAGAATGCACATAGTATTCGGAAACCCTGAATAGCAAGAAATTTCTCTTTTCTAGTCTAAAACTGACCATCCTTATAATGACTACATGTTCCGTTGTGAATTAAAGTTTTCATTCCAAGTTGAATTAGTTTCATGTTTGTGGAATAAAGTTCCCTCTACACCCTCATTCTCCTACACATACCCCATCCTCTGCACATCCTTCATTCCTCACAGATTCACATCTTTATTCAATTGTTCTCCTACACAACTCTGGTTTTGCAGACCTCTGCAAGCTTGAGGCAGGACAGATCCAGAAGGAGGTTGAGCTTTGAGCCTGCAGAGATTGCTCAGGTGATATTACACTTTTTTGTACTTTCTATTTGTCTATAATAAAGAAACACGTCTTGGTTCCCGATATGCTTCTTCTTTATGTTAGTGATGTTCATGTTTGAATTTCATGTATGAATGAATGTCTAAAAGTTCATAACTAACTCCTTTCTTGTATAACATAAAGATGATTTTTGTATAAATCTTTGTCCATATACTGATGCATTCTTTGGAATTGTTGGTTTTGCAGGGCAAAGGAGAGGAAGAGACGTGAAGAAGGGTTTGGACCCTTGAGGAACTACCCGAATGTAGGACCTGAGGTACGTCCTTCTTACTTTAGAATTAGTTTTTGCTAGCATAATGGCTGTATGTGTGCATGTTTCTTTATTTAGACAACTTTCAGTCTGCCAGGGTTCCACACAAAAGCCCTAGGGGATAAAATCCCTCAACATAGATATGTAAAAGTTTTCAGTGAACAGAGCTTAAAATGAAAAAATAAGAGAAAAAAGCACTAGAAATTCTTGTCTTGTTGTCAGCATTAGAGAACTAACGGAAGAAACATTGCACCTCTTTTCCCAATGATGCCATAAATTACACAATTTCATTACTATTTGGTTGAAGAATAGTGTGGTCCACGACTTCTAGTTAATGATTTTTATTTTGAATTTGAGAATGCCATCAATTACAATATACTTAAAGATGAATTATGTTAGAAACTTCCATCATATTTTGAGAATATCAACATGCTAATGGTTACTTTTAAAGAGAAAAGTGATAATACAGAGAAAACATTACAAAGAGAAAGGGCTTTCATTTCAGAACGACTTGAGGTTTATTTCTATTTGTTATTTCGTTTGTTTTGATAGTCACCTATAACAAGACAATCATGAACAAGGTCGATTATATAAATAGCATATAGGTTTTTCCCACTGAAAGGGTTCACAAATTTGATTTCGTAGATAGCAAAATTCAAAGCCTATTTTGCTAACAATTTTTCAATGTGTTGATTTAGTGTGGAAATCCAATGACGCAAAATTTATCTAAAAAATTGTAACATTGCAGATGAAAGTTTTTGTTACACTCAAATAATATAGATTCAACGCACTTTGATGTCACAACAAATGCTATATTCACTAGCGAGGCAAATGTGAAATATTCATTATTTCTAGTTTACAAACTCCTCTTTGTAATTGTGCCTATTACATTGTGAATAAAATTTATGTACCTAATTAAATAAACTTCTCTCCCACATAGCTAAATCTATAAAAGTTTTAAATGTAAAAGAGTCTAAAATTAATTTCATGCCTCACAAAGAAGTTCCATTTGCACCTCTGCACATCTTCCATTCTATACAGATTCACACTTCTATTCAATTGTTCTCCCACATAGGTAAATATGTAAAAGTGTTAAATGGAAAACAACGTCAAATGAAATAAAAAAACATAAATGCACTAACAATACTTGTCTTCTTGTTAGTGTCATAGTACTAACTGATGGAATGCCACCCCCCATTCTCCCACACATACACCATCCTCCACACATCCTTCATTCCACATAAATTCATAGCTCTATGCAACTGCTCTCACGTACAACTAAATATGCAAAATCTTTAAATGGAAAAGAGTTCAAAATTAAATTAATGTGTGCACTCATTCTCTCGTGCATACCCCATCCTTCGCACATCCTTATCGATTAGCCATGATTCATATCACTGGATAACAGAGACTAATTTTTAAATATGCAAAGGAAGTTGAAATGATGTGCAGGTTAAAGGGTCCCTGGAAAAATGGTGTATGATATATTTTTACATTCGCAGTTGTAAAATGTTCCTACTTTATATATATCTTAATTAGCTAGATAATAATATAGTTTAAGTATTAAGAAATAATGTCCTTCTAAATCATGTTCAATGCAGTCAACAAATGACTTTGTTCTTTGCACTAAATGTTGCAAATCAAATGTTGCTTGCCATGCATGTTCAATAGTTAATTTTTTACCACATTAAGGATAAACATTTTAATTGTATGCAGTGTCGAAGTACACTGCACATTTTCATTGTGCAGAGTATGAAAGAAAAATCAAAACTTTTATTGTATAAAATGAAAACAAAAAGAACCCTACCTTAATCAATATGTATATTAAGTAAATATGTATATACATATACGCAAATCCGAAATATCCATTATTTCTAGTTTACAAACCGCTCTTTCTAGTTCTGCCTATTACATCGCAAATTAAATTGTTTGGTCATAGTTAAATTAATTATGCATATATGGAATAAAGTTCACTTTGGAACCTAATTCTCCCATAGATACCCTACCCTCAACACATCCTTCATTCCACACATATTCATAGCTCTATGCAATTACTATCCCTCATAACTAAATATTTAAATTTTTTCAATGGAAAAGAGTTTAAAATTAATTTCATCCATGCCGAATAAATTTCCATTTGTAGCCCCATTCTCTCATGTATACCTCGTCCTTTGCATGGTAAAAACTTTGAACAAGGAAAGCTCCACACAATGAAACATAATAATATTAATTGGATATTTGTTCAATCCCCCCTCCCCCCACTTATGTAGAGGACCTACAACCATGTCAATTATGGAATCATTAGGTAGAGCATTAACATAACAATGTCAGTGTTAGTGTCAGAGAACTCACCAAGGAAATGGTCACTCAATTTTTTTTTTAAATGAATTTTTGGGAACTAACAAATGCTGAAAATAAAATGCCCTCCACTAGGGCCATTCTCCAAAACATGCCCTGTCCTCCACACATCCTTCATTCTACACAGATTGATAGCTTCATCCATCTTATCTCTCGCATAGTTGAATTTGTAAAAGTTTTAAATGGAAAAGAGTTTAAAAATAATTTTGTCCTTACAGAATAAAGTTCCCTCTACACCTTCATTTTTCTGCACATAGCCCATCCTCTACATAGTAAAATTCCCACATAAGGAAAGCTTCACACAAGCAAGATCCACATAATGAAACATAATAATATTAATTGAAGATTTTTTCACCCCACCTCTCCCTTGCCTATGTAAAGGACCTACAACTGCTTCAATTCTGGCATCATTGGGTAGATTAGTATCTTAATGATGCGAGAGCACTCAGCAACAAAGCAAGCAAATGTAGACCAGAGGATTAGAACAGAGGAAACACTGTTTTAAAGTAGAAAAGCAGAATTAAAGTAGCTCCAAAGCGGATATGTTTTGTGGAAACTTGCTATTGATAACAACCATGCACGCTTTTGGAGAGCTTTCATTGTAAAAAAACTAGGAGAAGATCTGATCGATCCTTCCAATGTATCTTATAAATGTATAGTGTGATAGGGTGTGAGTATCTTATTTCGTGAGGAAAATTGTGAGTGAAAAAATGTAGTCAAGCGTGAGCTCGATTCTGAGGCTGAAATGCCTTAGTTGTAACTATACTGTGTTATTCATATTATTATATATGTGTGTTGTGTTAATGTCGTGTCTGTGTTTATGTGTGTTTTGACTCTGTCTCGTATATGTAAGTGAACGTTTCAGATCCAATTTGTAATAGTGCCTGTAATACCTTGAATGCCTGATCCATTTGAGTTGTGGAAAGATCGACGCATGTTGAGATCGATTGAGCAGTTGTTGTAGTATTAAATTGGTGTTTGCCGTAACGATTGCTCAAATTTGAAATTGAATCTACAGTTTGTATTTGTCATGTCGGCATGGAAACCCTGAACGCTGTCATCAGAAGGTATGATCTTCACAATGAACGCGTTATTGAATTGTTAATTGAACATTGTCTATATTAATTTGGGGTGGCTCGAGTGCAAACGAGAGAAGGATTGTATGTTGTATAATTTCAAATATAAGTGACATGCGTGTTAACACGATAGCCTACTGCTGTGTTGATCGATTGAGTTGCAACGATAAGGTCGCTGTAAAGGCCGAAGGAAATGCAAATATCAGTGCTTCAAATGTTGGTATAGAAACCAAAAAAAATGAACAACGATCCTATCTGCAAGGTGAAGGTAAAAAACAAGTGACAACAAAGATGGAGATCGGTCAGGAACAAGCAGCTGTGAAAATTCGGGCCCTTTATCGTGGATATCAGCCGTGATTAAGGGATGCCCGATTGTATGAAATCCATGGTTGTAAATTAAAGCGTTTATCGGCATCAAAGTATTACCGTGGCAACACAGCAGGTATGATGTGACTCCAATGCTTGTGTAAGCCGACTCCAGGGACACCTGTGGCAAATAGATTTTCAGACAAAACTCTTGGTAATCAAGGCAAGTTGTCAGATGTTAAATCTTACTTTAATAGTCAATAAAACTTCATCACAAAGATGAAAATATATGTGCAATGGTCGGAGATTAGTTGCTCAAATTCAATAGTTAAAGAAGATCTCTGTTTTAACGTTTTAGAATGCTTCTGTCGAGGCTTCGTGGGCCGTAAACCACAGGTCCAGGATCAATATTTTTAAAGAATTTGGGATTTTGGGTGACCCCAAATTCTCATTTTCATCAGGTGGTATCAGAGCAGTAAGATTCTGCGGAAGGAGGTAGCAGCAGAGGAAGGTGAGAAGATTGGAATAGCCTAGAGCGGTTACCAAAAGACCAAGTCTAGGGGAGAGCTTGGTGAGGTAAGAGGCAACAAGGAGGACTTGATGTTGCAGAGGTTGATTGCAGCTCACAAGTTAAAATATTACGAAGACCAGGAGAAGCATATGACCAGGTGGTCATAAATTTTTGTGCCTCGGGAGTCTGATGCGGGAGCACTCAGCAACAAAGCAAGCAAACGTAGACCAGAGGATTAGAACAGAGGAAACACTGTTTTTAAGCAGAAAAGCAGAATTAAAGTAGCTTCAAAGCGGATATGTTTTGTGGAAACTTGCTATTGATAACAGCCATGCACGCTTTTGGAGAGCTTTCATTGTAAAAAAACTAGGAGAAGATCTGATAGATCCTTCCAATGTATCTTATAAATGTATAGTGTGATAGGGTGTGAGCACCTTATTTTGTGAGGAAAATTGTGAGTGAAAAAATGTAGTCGAGCGTGAGCTCGATTCTAAGGCTGAAATGCCTTAGCTGTAACTGTACTGTGTTATTCATATTATTATATATGTGTGTTGTGTTAATGGCGTGTCTGTGTTGATGTGTGTTTTGACTCTGTCTCGTATATGTAAGTGAACGGTTCAGATCCAATTTGTAATAGCGCATGTAATACCTTGAATGCCTAATCCATTTGAGTTGTGGAAAGATCGACGCATGTTGAGATCGATTGAGCAGTTGCTGTAGTATTAAATTGGTGTTTTCCATAATCATTTCGCAAATTTGAAATTAAATCTATAGTTTGTATTTGTCATGTCGGCGTGGAAACCATGAACGCTGTCATCAGAAGGTGTGATCTTCACAATGAATGCGTTATTGAATTGTTAATTGAACGCTGTCTATATTAATTTGGGGTGGCTCGAGTGCAAATGAGAAAAGGATTGTATGTTGTATAATTTCAAATATAAGTGACATGTGTGTTAACACGATAGCCTACTACTGTGTTGATCAATTGAGTTGCAACGATAAGGTCGTTGTAAAGGCCGAAGGAAATGCAAATATCAATGCTTCAAATGTTGGTATAGAAACCAAAAAAAATGAACGGCGATCCTATCTGCAAGGTGAAGGTAAAAAACAGGTGACAACAAAGATGGAGATCGGTCAAGAACAAGCAGCCATGAAAATTCGGGCCCTTTATCGTGGATATCAGCCATGATTAAGGGATGCCCGATTGTATGAAATCCACGGTTGTAAATTAAAGCGTTTATTGGCATCAAAGTATTACCGTGGCAACACAGCAGGTATGATGTGGCTCCAATGCTTGTGTAAGCCGACTCCAGGGACACCTGTGGCAAACAGATTTTCAGACAAAACTCTTGGTAATCAAGGCAAGTTGTCAGATGTTAACTCTTACTTTAATAGTCAATAAAACTTCATCACAAAGATGACAATCTATGTGCAATGGTCGGAGATTAGTTGCTCAAATTCGATAGTTAAAGAAGATCTCTGTTTTAACGTTTTAGAATGCTTCTGTGGAGGCTTCGTGGGCCATAAACCACAGGTCCAGGATCAAGATTTTTAAAGAATTTGGGATTTTGGGCGACCCCCAAATTCTCATTTTCATCACTTAATAATGTAAGTGCCAGAGAACTCACCAACAGATTGACTCACAATAATAGTTTCCTTTTCTAAATGAATTGTCACGCATTGACAAATACCAAAAATAAAATGCCCTCCAGTAGGGGAATTGTGTCCCATCAGATCTCGCTCAGCTAATAAAAAATTAGAAAACAAATATGCATAAAATTAGAAAAGTATTTTTGAATTTATGGTAAAATAGAAATATTAAGCATTTTCTCTAAACTTTGGTTAAAATTGAAAATACAAAGGAAAACAATGTAGAATCAATGCTCTTTGACCATGAGGCAGATGCCATAGTGCTCCATGAGGCAAGGTCTAATAAGATTTGGAATCTTTGCGTGGTTATGCTTTTATCATAAGATTTGCACCTTTTGGGATATTTTATTACGTGAAATATTTGATCATGTATAACTAAATATATTAAAGAATCTTAATCGTGAATTTGTTAAGAAGATAAATATTTAAGAATTTAAAATTAAAATTAATATAAATTTATCTTATCTATAGATTTATTAAATGTTGAAAGATTAAAATACTTAAACACAAAATATATCTACAATGGATTATTTTATTATTATATGTTTATTTGATCAATGTGTTCATTTGTTTGTTATACAGGTGACTAGTTCCTCTACATTTTAGAGAAACTATATTGAATATTATTTATTATGTAAACTGGAATCACTTACACACACAAAAGGCACAAGGTTTGGCATTTGTATACTCAAATGTAAGCCTACGACAACAAGAGTACCAAACAAGACCCACTAGGATGTGGGATTTTGGCAGTTCATGGGGCAATGAGGATGATGAGCTTCCACTTCAGTGTTGCAAGATAACACTCACAACATGCTAAATTACACTAAGCAACCTAGTGACTAAAGTAGTGGCTTTGTAAGTTGCTAAACCTCAACAATAATTCTAGCAAATAAATGTGATGATCTAGAGTATTAAATTTATATGCATTTTGCGTAGGAGTTGTCAAAGAATATTGAGATGTGTTTTTCTCTTTTTCGGCATATGAGATAAAGTTTTAGGTTGAGAATATTTCACAAGTTTGAAGGTGGGTTTTAGGCCCTAGATTCTAAATATGGATTCTTTGATACTATGTGTAAATAATCATTTTCGGGTCCTCAACCATAATACAATTTCCACAATTTCATTGCAAAAAAACAACATATCAACAACATAATTAAAAATTCATTTGTGGGAATTTTATATAATTAAACCACAAGAAAAATGGGTACTTGAGGTGCCTTGGTTGTGTTGCTCCTGTTGGGACTACCTAACTGAATGTGCCACCCTACTAACTAGGAAAATCTATCTGGCTTCCTAGCCTAGGAAATCACCATTGGTTATCTAGATCTTTGAGCCCATGTCGAAATTGTAGTCCTAATGTGTTTAGGATTCCCATGCAAATACCCCTCTAATGTCCAACACCAAAATACAACTCCCTATTATAGCCAACCCTGTCCAATCCCAAGTACCAAAGCCCCTCTGGCTTTCCCTCCCAAGTTTCCCTAAAGCCCCACATAAGAATCCTCATGTCTCCCTCCATTTTCCTTCACTTATCCCTCAAATCAATACTAACCTCCCACAATGGCCCATGCCATCCTCCACCTATTCCTTTATTAAAAATTCAATTGAAGGAAGACAGTCATGTCAGCTTATAAAAAATGATTAAATATAATAATATATTTACTTAAGGGTTAATAAAATAAAAATGTATTGTCATAATTCATAATCATCCAATATAAATGTAATCATAATAATTATATATCTTAATTATTTATTAATATTGATTAAGGGTTAAATCATTTAATTAACCATTAATTCAAGCTTAACTATTAATTGATATTAAGATTAATAATACAATACTAATGTATAGGTGTGGGGTATGGGTATTTAGCTAGCATAAGCATACCTATTCCATAGAGTCAATCACTCAACAGGTAGGTTAATAACATAATATAAGATAATAGGATCAAGATGTGAGCACGACATTCGTATTCCACAATATAAGGTATGTTAATTTATAGTTGTTTTCAAGCCCATAAAAAACTTTTTACCCTCCATTTATCCTTGTTTCAACACTATAGTTCTAGTTGAGCCTATACTGAATATATATTCTAAGATATTTCTAAAAAGACATTCCCTCCCAGCTATTATTGTTAAAGGAGAAAGTGTAGTAAGTGACCTCATAACTATTAAAACATTTGATTTCTTCATATTCAAAATCATGTCTCTTCTAAAGAAAAATTCCTTCAGAATTCTTAGATAATTATTGATAATATGATAATATTATATTTTAAAAACAATATATGGATTAAACCTTAATATGGTTTGAGACCAATAAAAACTAAAATAGAATATATAATAAAAATTTCATCTTAATTTCATGCTAAAAATTTAACATAATTCTAAATTAACTTCAATTATTAAATATCCCATTAAAATTTTACATTAATAAAATTTTTAACTTCTATAAAAATAAATTTTAATATAGAAAATTTAACACCTTAAATAATTAAAATTGAACCCCCGAAGCAAACCAGTGGAAGATGGTTCGCATAGATAGAGATGACTCTACCCTTTGAAATATTTTATATTCTCTTTAATCATGGCGAAAATAAGTTATGTCGAAAAGATTGATTAGCGTTACAATAACGAAATATTCATTTATCTGTTTATTCATGCGATGCTTTTAAAACAAGCAAACTTTAAAAAGTGATGCTTTTAAAACAAGCAAACTTTAAGAATTGATTATGCATTTATGGAAATCAAGAAAAAGAGGTGATGGAGAAATGGCGACAAATTATATTTTAAGTAGAATATATATTTTGTTTAATGTATTTTAAATGGCATAATTCGATATATTGATACACTTTCATCATACATTATATCTT
>APFE030189704.1:77309-98853 GCA_000404065.3 Pinus taeda
CATGTATTCATTATGTTATTATTTCATATTATTGAATATGTCTATTATTATTGGGAATTTAATTTATGTTGGTTTAATTATTGGTTTATATTTATAGTTAATGAGAACGATTTATGAATGTGTTGATAGTTTTGAATAATGTGTGTGAGATGTAAGGAAGGGTTTCAAATGTGTTTGAATTGGTGAATCAAAGAATATACTAAAGCAAAAGAGAAATATTTTTTACTTTAATAATTCTATTGTTTTCACAAATCAAATTTTCAAAAATAGTAAAAACATATGAGAACATGTCAACACCTAAAAGACCTAGTGTACTTCTACTCACAGAGTAATTCAGCTTTCTAAAAAATTTCAATAGTAGAGATGAATCCACTAAAAGAAAACTAGCAACATTGAAAGGGAGATTATAATTAGAGGTATTGGGAACATCCTCAAGTGATTGGAAATGCTTTTAGCAACCATTCAAAATTACCTCAAGGTGCAGTTGCTACCCACAATTGTCACATTAGATGGATTCCATATGGATGACCACTAACATAGCTCTTTCTAATGCAAGATAGAAAATATAAACTTCTATGAATTAACCACATATTTAAAACCCCTATCAAGAGTTCGATTAAAGGAGGTTTGCAAGATTATAGACCTAGGCCTCACTGCCATCATGGTTTTCTTCTCACCATCACATTTTTTACATTGAATTATGGAGTATTTAAAGTTCCCTATGAGGAAAACTTCTATGTTTTAATGAAAAATGACTAAGGGGGACTATTTGGATGCCTACCCCAAAGTCCTAACTTAGACTACAAAATTTATTTTCTAACCCCACAATGGGGGGAATTAATGTGTTATGTTCGAGTGAATTTTAAGTGGTTATGGGATGGGAAGATGACACAAAGTCATTTTCCTAAGGTGTGGAATGATTGAAGACCTACTATGGATCCACATAACTTTTTCGTTCCCTTGGATAACAAAGAGTGCAAGGGGAAGATCATATTTGTGTAAGGAATGCCTAAAATAAGTTTGATGTGTGTGCAAGGTGATGTTAATCATAATTATTAAGAAATTTTAAATATGTGGATGTCCTATGATCCTTATATTGACCAACTAATTAATTTATGTAGTATTATTCATTGTAAAATATAAAGCATGTGTATATTGAGACGGTTTATTTTTCCCAATTAAACTATTTGAATTTTTCTCGTAATCCTAAGGGAGGTTAAAATGCTTCTAAAATATTTTATGATCCCCCAAGATCACCAAGGGTGAAAACCGAATGACATAATTAGAAAATAGGATTACCACTTCAAGTCTTAATCTAATAATTGAAAATGTATTAGAAAGTTATAAATTCCATCCACGTGGCAAAAGGAACTTTGTCTCTTTCACTAGTCATTAACTCTAATCTAATCATTCTACACTAACTTACAAAATATCAGTAGTGGGGGTAGATTATTATTAGATACTATCCAACCCATGAATCAAAGGGAAAATATCGAAAAATGTACAAATTAAATGTATGCATAGGAAAGTCTTGCATAGTCACGTGGTTCCAACTATTTTGTAATTGTCAATTAAATAACCAACACAAATGTTTCTTCGACATTTAAAATACTTTCCTACATGATTATAAAATTTTAATTCCTCGCCCACAACTCAACTCGAAGCCTGTTGAGCATTGGTAGATGCCTCTAAGGGGTTATAGGATTGAAATTGGTAGAGATAAATAACTTGTAATTCAACATGCAAGTCTCTTGTGACCTATAACAACCAGATAAATGGTTACAAAGCAATAATAAAGAAAGAAAGAACTAATTATGTTAGGATCCAACACTAACCCCCTTATTTATGTAATAGGGTTGAGTCATAGTTATAGTTAGTTAAAGAGTCAATAGAGCCCATATTAATAACTGTAAGTGGTTGACCCGCATTTAAAGAAGGGACCACAGTTAGTTGCAAATGGGGCATGGTATTAGATAGATGGTATCAATAAGAACCATGGTACCGACCCATGATATTGCATGTATGAATCCTATATAAATGATAGAGACTCCCCTTGAGGAGCATCATGTCTTATTTTGTAGTTGAGCCCAAATCTATTGGAGGTTGCCCCGTCAAAGAGACAAGTGAAAATTGCTTTCCTTTCTAAATAATAAAATATGTTCTATATATTTCTTCGCATATTTGGTATTCTGGTATCTTCTCACAGGTCAAGAGCATAACAAGTGGTATCAGAGCACTTTCCAGGGTCAATGGGATCTCCATTTTTAGCAGTTTTTTTTTTTTTTTTTAGCTACAGACGTGTTCTGGCATCTTTAAACCACAGGATCTATCATTGAGCACATAAAACTACAGATTTGGGGAGGCGTGCATGCAAGAAATACAAGAGGTGGTCACACTTGTTGGATTCCCTTGTAACCCCTGTGGGTACCCCTTCAAGTAGTAGCGCATTAGACAGAGTCGCACACTGACTGTCTTCCAAGTACCCTCTGGGTATATCGAAAGCCCCCTAGTCTCTCTTGAAACCTCACCATAGATAAACCATCGGCCATCTTACTGCTACAGTACACTAAGAACAACACTCGGGGAGATTACTCACGCGTATGATAGGGTAGTCGAGTTGTACCGCTAAGGGTACTATTGATCCTCCTTGGTTAGTGCCCTAAAAGATTGGGCCGAGTACTACTGTAGGACCCTTATGTATATTGCGATCTATAGCACCTTACACTCCTTGAGACCATAGTTATCTTGTTTCTCTCTAGATCACGCGTAATCTTTTCCAGATCAGATCTAGCAGGTTGGGTTCTGTCGTAGGCGCAACAATCAGTTCCGTCATGTAGATCTATCAGATTCACCATTCAGATCTATAAGATTCGGCAATCATATCTATCAGATCCGCCATTTAGATCCAGCAGTTTGGGTTCTATAGCAGTCACAACAATCAGATCTGCCATTTAGATCTAGTAGCAGGGGTTTGATCACTACCACATTCCTACTCATACTCTACAGTTGAGGGTTTCAGCGACAAATCTGACTATTTGTGTGGCTCCTATACCTGGGTGTGATTCTCATAGGACATTAGGCAAAATTAATTTTTCTGGGAATGAGCTACTTCGGTATTCCTAAACAAGGATTAAAACTCCTTTCGAAGTAAAAATAAAAAATAAAAAATAAAAAAAAATCTGAAAACCTCCCGGGACACTTATAGGAGACTTAGCCCATAAGAATCAGGTTGACGAGCTGAGCAAGGTGGTACCATTCACTTGTCAATGTCCAAATTTCGGGTGGTTCCAAAAAAAAATTTCACACCACTAACAAATGCACTGGATCTGTGCATGGTATAAACAAGAGCTCAAGCTATGGCCAATGATGAGACATACACCCTTAAACAAAAGTTGGAGGCATTAACGAAGCAGATCCAAACCTTCAATGACATAATCTCAAAGGGCAAGTCGGGGGAAAAATCAGAGGCATATGATTTTAATGAAAACCTTGAGGGCGAGTATAGCCATTCTCTTCACTTCTATGGAAACCACCAACAGTCCCAGCCTCGACCACCCAAGCTGGACATGTATAAATTTGATGGCTCTCATCTGGCCATATGGCTAGCACAAATGGAGCAATATTTCACATTGAATCACATCAGAGATGATGCGACTAATATAAGAGTGGGAAGCCTGTACTTGGACCAAGAAAGATGGAAATGGTGGCAGTGGCATCAATGCTGCTATGCAAGGCCAATGACTTGGTAGATATTCTCAAAAGCCCTTTCTGATTTCTTTGACCTTGAATCTAACTTTTTGGTTCATCTTACTAAGCTCCGACAGACAGGCATAGTGCAAGAATATATTAAAGCCTCTGAAGCATTAGCCTTCCACACAAGAGGTCTAGCAGATGAAATCTACTTACAATGTTTTATTAATGGGCTCAAAGACACCATACAAGCCCATGTCCAAATGCAACACCCGGTCTCATGACTGTCAATTTGCAAGACAACTCGTGAAGTAGAACGCGGGTTAGCAGCCCAGTCGACTTGTCCAAATTTCATAGCCAAGGGACGCCCCATGTTGGCTCGAAGCACTACCCAAACACTTAAGGTTCAAAAGGTGTCACTAGCGGAAATGGTGGAAAGAAGAAAGAAAGGATTGTGTTACTACTGTGATGAGAAATACTCCCTGGGGCATATATGCAAGGAACCCAAATTCTTTCAAATTGATGCTAGTGATCACAGTTCATCTGAGGAAGCCCCACCATTTGAGGGACTAGAGGAGGAAGATGAGGACAACCAGTCAAACAATGAGCTCCTAGCTACACCTGAAGAACCCGTTATCTCGCTTCATGCTTTGGGAGGAATTTATTCACCCCAAACTCTCAAATTCAGAGGTTTTATTAAGCATCACCCTGTAGTAGTCTTGATTGATAGCGATAGTACGCATAACTTTATCCATCAAAAAGTCATTGAAACAGTGCAATGCTTTGTAAAAACAGTCTCTAATTTCCAGGTCTAGATTGCTAATGGGGGGACAATGAAATTTGACGGCCACTGTGAAAATGTCAAACTTCAAATGGGGGATTATCACCTAAAGACCCACATGTTTGCCATCAACATGGGTGGCCGTGACATTGTTACACGAAAAATTGTCACCATGACTTTCTGTAATCAATATGAATCTATCACCACTCATACATACCTCCTTTGCAAGTCTTAAACCTCAGCTCTGCATATCAAGCTTTGAAAATGAGAGAAAGTCCTTAAAAATCTCTAAAACTCTAGTTTCGCACTTTCTCTTAGTATTACCTGCGGTGCCGCACTCATTGGTCATGTCCCCTGTGCACCTATTACCGGGAATATTGTCCACTCGGAGCTGCTATTCCCACTAAGACTGGAGCTATCTTAGAAACAAACAAATAAAGTCTACTTTTGCTTTCCTTTATGAAAATAGATAAGAGTGGAACAAAGGACACCAACCTTAGTCTTGTGCTTGGTTCCCTTGATTGATTCCTCTCCTTCCTGATAGATCTTTGCCACTCCTTCTTCGTCTGCCCAGCTTGAAAGAGCACCTGTGGAATCAAAGCAGCATACTACTATCGAAGAACAGAGATCTATATTCATAAATAACACAGGACCAGATATGTGTTAACCATACAAATGCATATATAATCAAAGATACTAGAATATGGAGGAAAACTTGAATAACTTTATTAATATCAAGAAAAGCAAGAAAGCCCTTCTTCACATCAAGTAAAGCTTAGATAACCCAACACTATGAAGTTACACCAGAAAACCAATAGCACTTCTCTACAAGATACAAGATTCCAGCCTCTGGATCTCTATGATGAGGGATCCATATATAGATGATTGTAGGGGGGTGAGTCATATTCTGGGGTTTTGATTAGTGTCCTCTCTCTGATAGTTCTTGATTCCACTTAAACACTGATGATCTATTACTCATCCCTAATCGAAAACAAAGAGGCAAGTGTCAGAGGGGAAGCTTCTAGAAGATTCCATGATCTTTCACCTCGCAAACTGTCTATGCCATTTTTCCATTCCTGACCATCGGACCCTACAGAGGGGCCATTCAGTATGCATCACAGCCTTTACACTAGGAAGGTGATATGCATTGCACCCTCTACACTGGGTATTCAGTATGGTCCAGTTTTGACCATTTCTGAGTAGTTTTTAGTGGAGAACTTCTGGGAGATGATGTAATCAGTTGACCTTGTTCCTTTAGGCAGTGAAGCAACACTTTTAGGGACTTAGGAGCCCTCAGTTTATGGACATTTATGATTGCGGTTGTAGTGCCCAAAAATGTCTATAACAGCACCTGACCGCTCTGTATCTGCATATATGGGTGCGAACCCCTGTAAAAGTGAAAAGGCACAAGTTTATTCTTGAAAACTCACTTTGAGTCAATTCTGGAAGCTTCTAGAGGGAATCTTGCGCTGGCAAGTTCGCTCCTTGAGGGTGCATGCATCCCATTCCTTAAGGAGCTAACCCCTTGATATGAGGAGCTTATCCCCTTGATGAAGGACTGTATCCCTTCAATGGTGGACCTGTAACATCCTTCCCTTGCACTATAAAATGAAGCTTTGGGCTGGTTACTTGGGAGGTTGAAAGCTGAATATTTTTGAGGGTATATGCTGCTGGAACTTAGTCTTCCTAATTGAGCTTTTGAGAGGAAAGATCACATACCTTTTGATCTCATTTGGGAAAGAGTGAGGCTTGCCAAAGTAGAGGCGATTCCTACCTAGACCCTGCGAAGAGCTTGTACAACATCAACGCATCAAGCTTGTAAAGTTCTTCTTTCTCAAAGTTAATACAATCAAGTTTATTTTTCTCAATAAGCTGTGTTTAATGGCTTATTTCATAGACTCCTTGATCATTACGATGAACATGATTTATTATAGTATCTATGTAGGTTTTCTTTGATGTGTTCTTGTTTGTGTTTACAGGTTATTAAAAGGATACTCTTTGAAGCTGTTGGAGCAAGGTTGCCACAAACTAGCATTGGACTTGAGGTAGGGTCTAAAACACCTCTTAGTTTGTATTAATGAATCGAAATATGTTTAGAGAAAAGTACATTTGCTTGTCCTACTTGTTGCTAGATATCAATTGATACTAGGGAGATCGGTCTTGTCTACGAGGACGATTTATCCGCTTAACAAATTAGCAACTCCACTGGGGACGGGATTTGATTGTTTAATTTTCCTTGATCTTTGATTTGAGAAACTTGATTTTTTGTTTCTGGTTTTTATTTGATGTGTGTGGGATTGGGTAGTTTGTCAGTCTTGGATTGATTTTTAGTTTTTATAAATATTTTACGAGGACCACACGTTCTGTTTAAGTTACAGTGCGGACCTGACCGCATTGTTACTTTAATGCACAGAGCGGTGCCACACCTGGTTTCACTGGGGGCCTGTGGACCCTGTCAAAATTTTTGAAAATCTTGAATCTTTTCGTCCAGTTTAGTTTAGATCTTTTTTGTTAATTTTATCCTCTGCCCAGATCTACATATATCCTGTTAAAATTCTCTCATAAGCGAGTTCCATTGGTGTTTTGTTTTGAATGAATTTATAGAAGTTTTTGCATGCTTGGTTTGGTCTTCACTCAGTCTTTGTAGTGACTTGAAGCTTAGAAACATAAGAGACCTTAGATCACCCTGGAATCTTTTGTCTTCGTGATAAGTCTGGCTGGCTAGTGACATCTTCCTTTGGTGAGAAATCAATTTTGTTTCTCTTTGGAAAACTTTGAATGAACTCGGTCAAGTTGTGAATTTCATTTGTTATAAAAACATAGCTGGATGTTTTTGGTTGATTTGTCTTGTTGAACGAACTGATCCTTAGTTTGCTGAATAACTAAAGGAAAACATCCTAAAAAAATATTTGAAGCTTTTATTTCGATTAGTTTTAAGAATTTAGATCTCAAGATTAGATTTTTCATAGTTTTGAGTGTGTTGTCTTGAAATTTTAGTTTCTCTTTTAAATTTTTTTTTTTTCTAGTTTTGAGTGTCGAAACGAAAAGGGATTTATTTCGTGAGCATAATTAGGAGATTCATTTGAGTGTTTTGAAAAAGACAAAAACAAACAAAAGTTTTTCTTTTCGTTTTTATGTTGAAGGAAAGTTTTGTTTTCAAGAATTGCATTTTCAACTCTTCCTTTAGCTAGAGATTCATTGAAAAAGAAAATAATTTATCATCTTAGGTGCATTTTTTAGCATTTTGGAGTCGAGTCTTCACACCACAAAGTTTCATCTCCATACGTTTTGACTTAAGAAACAACCAATAAAATTAACGCTTAATTAAGATTCATCTAGCAATATTTTTATTTCTAGGGCTCTTATTCGCCAACATAGCTTAGGCTAGTATCTTGGAGTAGGGAGTAATTAACTCTCCAAGATAGTTAAAAAAAACAAGTAGTCGATCTTGCAGTAGGAAGAAAATCCAATTGTTACATCTATGCTTTGGGAAAGCTCCTCTTAAAGGAGAAGCACGAGATTATATCTGAGCCAGTGAGGTAATCAATCCTTCCTCATTGGGAACGATAGAAGATATTCACGTATTAAAAATGGTAAACCTTGGATTGACCATTGTCGAGGAGCTTGGGGTCACTTGTTGGTAAACCTTGGATTATGTCAAGGAGCCTTCAAGGGGATTGAGCTTATTACTCTGCCCTTGTGTGTGTATTAGATCGTAGACTGTTCTCCCAGGTATATTTTTTTCCGTTGGTAACCTTAGTGGCTAGAATCTTTAGGTTTCTTCCTGAGGTGGCAGTGGAGGGAAGATCCCACTGTACCTGGAATAGACATCGACTACACTCACTTGGACTCTCTGGGGGGTTATCTTCACTTCAGACGGTTTTGCGGAGAAACTTGTGCCAGTCTGTTTCATTAAGCAGGTTGTCAGGGTAACTATTCCAACCACCATTCTGTATTGAATTCCGCGAGGTTGGATTTCATCACCAACTAGTGTTTTCGGTACGGAAAAATGTTGTTTGTGCGTGGCTTGAACTCTTATATTGTTAGGTGTTTGATTCAATTGTTTGGTTCTTTAGAGACTTTAGGTGGTGTTCTTGACATTTTCTTTGTTTTCGTGTGAAGTAATTAATTAATTAATCGTGGCTGAATTACCGAGACAATCCCGTAGACTTCGGGAGCAGCCTCCCGAATATACGCCAAGTCAGCTTGAAGGGCTAAAAGCTCTTGTCACACCTAGTGAAAGTAGAGTTGGGTCACCGAAGGCCAGAGAATCATCTTTGGTTATTCATCCTTATTATCACGTTCCAGCAACAGAGTATATTTCTGAACCGCTTTTAGTTTCCGAGCTTACTGGTAGTTTTTCTTCTACTTGTGAGCTCGTTGAGGAACCCAAAATTTCTGAACCTGAAACTGAACCTGCTACTACTCCATCCTCAGGATTTGCTTCTCCAGTTTCTAGTGCTCCTGGTTCACCCAAGTTAGGAAGTGTCATTATCCATAATCTTCCGATGGGACTTATTTCTATTAAAGAACTTATTATTCCGGACGAGGATATAACTCTCCTTGAAAATCGACCGACTATAGAACTTAGGGAGCGTGAATCTATTTTTTACAGTTCTTTTCGAAGTGACGCTTGGTACGTATCTTGGACAAACTTTTTAGAAAATCGGGGTCTCGCTAATTCACCACCTCGTATTCCTTTTCATCCAACGCCCAGAGGTTATCATCCTTCGAATATGTCAAACCGGTCTTCCATGTTTTCTCAAAATCTGGAAACATTTTTATTTGGCAGTCCTTCTGTTTCGTCTGGGTATCAGTCAGTTTCTGGTACCTTTTTAGGAGCGTCTCCTCAACCCATCGAACATGGGGTATCAACTAGTCATAATGGAACTCCACCGTTGAGTGTAGAAGAAATTCTTATGATGTCTAGTGTTATTCCAAATCCACAACCTCAAGGTAGTCAGAATTCGCGTGGGGGGCAACCTCAAGGTAATCCATTCTCTCCTCGGCGGCAACCTCAAGGCAGCCAAATACCGCCTAGGGGTAACCTCAAGGCAGTCAAATTCCGCCTGGGGGGCAACCTCAAGGTCAACCCCAGTATCAATATATACCTCAAGGTCAACCCCAGTATCAGTACCCGCCTCAAGGTTATCAACCTCAAGGTCAGTACCAATCTCAAGGTTTCCAACCACCTTCTGGTCAATCTTTTGTTCAAGGAACTGGAAATTATCAATCCTACACTCAACTTGGTTATGGTCCTCAATGTGCTCAACCTGTTATCGGCCCTTACCCCGAAATGAATATGGTGTGGGATCCATCTCAAACTCAATAGATTTTGCAGCCCAATGTGTAGTTGTCATCTCAACCTGGACACCCTATGGTTTCTAGTTCCACCTAGAAATCCATCCAGTCTACTATCCAAACCACTACACCTAGTGTCATTCATTAGCCTGGGCCTAGTTCGCCTCGAACTCCACCTCAATCGACTGCTACAAGTATTGCAGCTTCCGTTCAATCTACCCCACCTACTTCTGGAGTATCAATAGCTCCGGTTTCTACTGTTCCTCTATCAACTTCTCAGACCTCTGTACCCCAGTCTAGACCTACAATCCAGACTTCGGTTCAGATGCCTGTAGTACAACCTGGTCCAAGTACGGTTTTCACAAGTCAACCTCATTTTACTTATCAACCGTAATAGGAATAGTATCAATATGGTCCTGCTGTGCAAACCCCAGTTTATCAGTATCAACCGTACCCTCGGTATACATATCAACAACCTCAACCTCAACCACCCCAGTTTGGTCCGGTTAATCCTGGTTTTCTGGGAGGATATAACATTCTGAATGCGAATCCAATTCCAGGTTATCCTGGGTATCCTCCTCCTGGAGCTGGTATTGTGTCCCAAATTTTTTGAGATCCTAACTGTCAGTTACCATTCATCGCAACTTTGGATTTATCCAACTTATCACACCTTATGAACGATCCAATTAATTATCTTTCGTATTGGCTGCCAATGCCTAATACGTTGCCTAGTGATATTCCCAAGTTTGAAGGAAAACATGGAGAGGATCTGTCGAACCATGTGATGACCTGTCACCTCTCGTGTGCATCAAATTCCATTATATATGATTCAATTAAGTTAAGAATTTTTCAACGCACTCTGATTGGTCTTGCAGCTAAGTGGTACATTAAGTTTCCATGAAGCTCCTTTTATAATTTTACTCGGTTATCTACTTCGTTCTTAACTCATTTTCAGTTGCCTACCAGATATGAGAATGGCACGGAATTATTAACTTCATTAAAATAGTCAACGTCTACATATATTTCAAACCATATTCATGAATCGCGATGTCAACAACGTTTAGTGAAAGTTTATATCCCGGATCAAATTTTGGTAGAATGGTTTGTTAAATCCTTATTACCAAAAATCACTGAGGATGTGGCTAAGGCAAGAGTCGTTACTGAGGAGGAAGTAATTGCTCAAGCTCAGTACCTTGACATAGTTTATACACAGTCGGGTACTTTACACGGAAAAATCCCTGATCTTCCCAAGCAAAATCAAATAACTGCAACTCCTTCAAGGTCTCATTCCACTGATGGTATGATTGGTACAGTTAATACCAAAAGTAAGAAGAAATATGAAAAGAATTCTTCTCCTATTATAACTTTACCAGATTCCCCGACAGGAGAAGCTTCTGCTGAAGTTCCTGCTGATATTCATGTTGTAGAATCTTCTACGGCTAAATCCAAATACAGCGGTAAAAAGAAAGGGAAGAAGAAAAATAAACAAAATGCAAAAGAGAAACAAGAAAAGACTAAGTCTACTAACAAGAAACGTAAACCTCGCTATCCTTGTCTCATCTGTGATGAGGAGCACTTTACAAGAGATTGTCCACATCGAGCTGAGGTTTCAAAAATCGTCAAAGGTTCTCAAACGGCTACTGTATTGAAGGATCCTTTTCCCACTCAAGATAGTAAGATGATAGGTTATTCCTAAAATGCCTCAGAAGAACCAATTATGATGATGTCCCATGTCAGGATTGTGACATGATCGCAAGATTATGGCAGTGAGAATCCTGTTGGTCGTAAGGAACTAGAATCTTCTAGTTCAAACCCATCAACTTCAACTCCTCCTGGTTCTTATCCCCTACAGATCGAGAAACCTAATCCAAACTTAGTAATCAAACCGCCTGCTAAAGGTATACTTTGGAAGCCAGCTTTCAATACACATGCAAGAGCTGCTTAGGACTATAAAATTGTTGAAGATTTAGCTATATCTCCTTCACCAATGTCGGCTTTGTAAGTGCTGCAATCATGTCCAGCATAGCGTAAATTGCTTTTGTCTTCTATAGGAGTTGTTGATCTCCAGGATTCCAACCTTATAATCTTCGATTTAGAAAATAGTACACCTCATTTAACTCATCAAATGGCTTTCCACATCCCATTGTTAGTAAAAAACAGGCCTTGATTTTGGACTGTGATTGATGAGGGAGCTTCAATGTGTATTATGTCGATCTCGTGTTGGAAATCGCTTGGTTCTCCGACACTTAACCAATCCCTGATGATTTTGAAGGCTTTTGATGGCCGAGGGTTTCATCCTTATGGCATTCTACAATATTTACCTATAGGGATAGAAGGAAAAACAGTTAACCTAGATGTGGAGGTGGTTGATGCCCCTCTAGATTACATGCTTCTTTTGGGTCGCAGCTGGTCTTATGCGATGACTGTTGTTGTTTCATCGGTCTTTCGGCTCATAAAATTCTCTTATAATGGAAAGATAATTACAATAGATCAGTTGACTTACTTTTCATTTGACCCAGCCTCTTCTGAGAGTATTCAACATGTTGGTAAAACAACTATCCCTTACAAGGATGTTGGGGTGGGATTAGTCAAATATTCTGGTTTACTAAGAACTTTTTCCTTTCCTCCTCCAAATGTATCGCCTCCTTTTCCAACCATTCATATGATTTCATCAGACACTATTGTTGTTGACGATCCTTGGATCGTTCCTTCCGATTTCGAGGTCGACTCATTTGGTGATGCCATGCCCTTGAGTCCATTTGAAGTTGCATATTAGGTGGTACAGTCGTTTTCCAACTCTAGTTCAACCGAAATCGATCCAATGAATGTGGTCAATGAGGAATCACTTTCAATCTCAACCTTAGATTCAAAAACCTTTTCTGAAACTGTTCATACTAATGAGAAAATTCGTGAGATTTTATCTGTTGATGATTTACCATGGGAAGATCTTCATCATCGATCTTCGTTTTTACCTGAGCTTGATCATTTTGAAAATGATTTCTCGTCTATTTTTACCACCGATTATGTCAAGGAACCATAGAATCCATTGAAACATTTTGATTCTGAGTTGACTTTAGGAAACATTTCTCGAACCATTCTTATTGACATTTCAGTGAAGCCCAGAGTTATTGAAAACATTCATATAGGTGCTTCTTGTACAGACGGAGAAATCCAAACCTATAAAGCCCTATTTCAAGAATTATGCGATGTGTTTGCCTGGTCATACGAAGAAATGCCAGGAATCGATCCATTAGTTGTTGTCCATGAAATCAAAACTTACCCAGATGCTAAACCCGTCCGACAACGTTTGCGTCAGATACACCCAAGAAAAGCTACTGCTATTAAAGATGAAGTTGAGAAATTACTTAACGCAGATTTTATATATCCGATCCCTTTAATGGATTGGGTATCGAATATTGTTCCTGTTAACAAAAAGCAAGGAACGATATGAATATGTATTGATTATAGGGATATTAATCGAGCCTGTCCATAGGACAATTATCCAACTCCCTATATCGATCAAATAATTGATGATTGTGTCGGCAGTGAAATGTTCTCCTTTATGGATGGATTTTCTAGTTACAATCAAATTAACATACTCCCTATTGATCAACCAAAAACGGCTTTCATTTTTCCATAGGGGACTTTGCTTATTGCAAATTACCTTTTGCGTTGAAGAACGTCGGAGCAACTTTTCAAAGGGTTGTGTCTTATGCATTTCACGGCATCAAGCACATTGTGCAGCCTTATCTTGATGATTTACCTGCTCTTTCATTACGTAGAGCCGATCATCTCACTCATTTACGAGCCATCTTTATGAGATGTAGACATTATAGAATTAGGTTGAATCCACACAGATGTGTTTTCTGCATAGAAATGGGTCACTTACTGGGATTTGTTGTTTCAAAAGCCAGCATTCGTGTCGATCCCTCGAAGGTTGAAGCCATTGTTAAATTACCTTCACCTTCGACTCTTCGCCAACTCCAAACTTTGCAAGGGAAAGAAAACTTTTTACATCGTTTCATTCCTAACTACGCCGAGATAATGAAAGGTTTTACCAAGTTGTTGAAACAGAACACTCCATTCTTTTGGGATGAGATAGCTCAAAAATCTTTTGATGCACTTAAACACGCGTTGACCAATGCACCATTATTTCATCCTCCCAACTACAGCCAAGATTACTTTTTGTACCTCGCCGCTTCTCATTCCACCATTGGAATGGTTTTAGTTCAACAAGATGAATTCAATGTGGGCATGTGATTTACTATCTTAGTTGAAATTTGAATCCGACTGAGCTTAAGTATTCGCATGTGGAGAAATTGGCTCTGGCAGCTGTTTAAGCTATCCAGCATTTTCGTCATTACATTCTACTACACAAAACCATAATACTTTCTAATTGTAACCCTATGACGTATATTTTGACTAAACAATTGCTAGGGCAAGTATTCCAAATGGATTTTTATCCTGCAGGAATTTGACCTGGAATTTGAAAAATCCAAGTCAAATAAGTCTTTTCTTTTCACGGAGTTGATGTGTGACTTCGCTCATATTGATATTGAAACTGTGGTAGAAGAATCCCTTGTAGATGAAACTTTGTTTCTTATTAGCACTCTTGATCCATGGTATGGGGATATAATTGTCTATCTCCAAACCCAATCTTTTTGGCCTGAAATTTCACGATCTCAACGAAAGAAAATCCGTTTCCAATCCCAACCATAAAAAATTATTGGAGATACAGCCTATCATTGTGGAGTGGATTCTATTTTCCATCGTTGTTTAACTCATGATGAAGCTGAAAAAGTTCTGAATGACTGTCACTCTGGAGTGTGTGGCAGTCATATGTCTAGGTATGCCACAGCCCAGAAGATATTGCGCGCTGGTTATTTCTGGCCATCTTTATTTAAAGATTGTATCAATGCAGTCCAAAAATGCTACCATTGCCAAATTGTTTATCGAAAGATGCATGCTCCACCTGCTCCTCTCCGCCCTATAATTGTCATTGGTCCTTTTGCAAAATTGGGTATCGATTTTATTACATGTAACCCTCACTTAGCCAGGGGGCATGCGTATATCATCCTTGCAGTAAATTATTTTACCAAGTGGGCTGAGGCGATGGCTACATTTTCAGTAGACGGAAAAACTGCTGCTACTTTCGTTTTAAATCATATAATTGCTAGGTTCGGTGTTCCTTAAGCGATTATCACTGATCATGGGAGCCATTTCTAAAACATCATGATGACAAAGCTAGCAGATCAACTTGGCCTGCGTCACAATAGCTCTAATCTATATTACCCACAGGCTAATGGTCTGGTTGAGGCAATCAACAAAGTTCTAGTCACCATGATCCGATGAATCATTAGTATTCATCGGTCGAATTTGCATAACATGTTATTTTCAGTGCTTTGGGCGTATCAAACCTCAGTCAAAACATCAATAGGGTTCACTCCTTTTCAACCTGTTTATGGGTTGGAAGCCATGTTACCCATTGAATGCGAAGTTCCTTCACTGCAAATAGCCATAGAATTACTTCTAGCCACTTCCGAAGAGGAAAAACGTTTGTTGTACTTAGCTCAATTAGATGAGAATCGACGAGATGTTGCTTTAACAATCAAGACTCACGCAAAACAGATAAAAGCTCAGTATGATCGAAATGTTACACCTCATAATTTTTTGGAGGGGGACCTAGTTTTATTATATGATCAAGCTAACGATAATCTAGGGGCTGGAAAATTCGTAACCATGTGGCATGGTCCTTTTGTTGTTAAGCGAAAGTTGGCTAAAGGGGCCTATGAATTAGTATATTTTGACGGTGTCTCTTTAGGTAAACCCAGAAATGGGCTTTACCTGAAAATATATTATGCTTAAAAGTTTGGTGTGGAGATTCTGGTTAGAATAGGTTTCCTTCTAGTTGGTGTGTTTTAGATTAGAAAGTGTGTCTAGTTTTAGAGTGTGTTTTGTCGTTATTCTTGCTTATATTGGTTTTACTCTCGATATTGCAGATGTCGGTGTCTTCTCAAACATACATTGGTTTTGCTGATGGTTCCTATCGTAGTACATAGAATATTTCTTCCACGGCCTGGGTTATCTTTTCACCCTCTGACGAGTTAGTATCTATGCATGGGGTAAGCCTTGGTCAAACAACGAATAACATTGCAGAGTATAGTGCAGTGATTGAGTTATTATATAAATCCATCTCATTTGGGATTCAGAGTTTGATTGTAAGGTTAGATTTTGAACTCATTGTATTACAACTTAACAGGGTTTATGCCATTCAAAATCCAGTATTATTAAGATTATTTTTGAGAGTTCGTCTCTTGGAACGTGAATTTGACTACATTGAATATCAACATATTCCAAGATATTTAAACACATTAGCAGATGCAGTTGCTTCTCAAATGTGAAATAGACATTTGCAATAACCAAGACAGTAAATTTAAAAGCATCCCATAAACATGTTATACAAGATAACCAGTAATAGCGATATATCATAGCATAGAAGTGTGTCAAAATATACATCATCTTTGATCATAGGTTGAAAAACAACTTATGATCAGCAAAAACGATAGCACAAAAAGATATAAATGTCATATGAAGTCTACAATGGCGATAATCCTATCCCTGATGATGATCGTGATAAGAAGCCACTGCTCAGGAAACCCTACAAAGGAACCTTCTAAAAGGTCCTGGGACCCCAATCACATAGCGCTGAAGCCTAAGAGGAATATCATATATGCTAGTCTCTGGAATATCTACTGTTAATCACTCTAGATGACTCTCCAATTCGACCAAGGTCTCTGCTAATTGGTCCTGTGGGACCGGTGCTGCAGCAGCTGGGTGTCTTCTCTCATAGGGTGGGAGAGCGACTGGTCACAGTGGACCCACATCTGCATTTAAAACTTTTTACTATCAGTTTTTGGACAATTTAAGAAACAAAAAATATATAATTTAAAAAATGTTGAAAACAATTTTACCTGTATCATCCCATTACTCTCTTGGTGGAAGAGCCATGTCTGGATCACCACGATAATCTATCCCAGCATATGGAAAATCTTGTATCACGAAAGGTTGGTTTCCCAACCAGCGAAATACTCAGGTGAGAATCGAACAACCTCGGTGCCCTCCTCAGGATGGCGGGCCATGACTACAACCCAGCACATAATCCGGGGATCGCGGGGAAGTCCAGCCTCAACGGTAAGTTGTTGTGGAACCAGCATAGGTACCCTCTCTAGGGAAAAACTTACAACTAAGTAACCATATCCAAACTTCTTTAGTTGTCCATTATTTTCCCTAGTCAGTTGGCCTTTCACATTGGCCAACACAACATCGCACCAGTTGAAGGTGGTGCCTCGGAAGCAGTCTACTGCAATGCGCATCTGGGAACTGGTAGCTAAATGCAATGCTGTGCTTCCGCACAGTCTGGTGATAGTAAATGTGATCACTTTAAGTTCAGGACAGGTGATGATCTTCACATCTATCCGTTTGTCCGCAGTTTCGACATTGCAAAACTATAGTCGGAGACTAGTGATAGACTAGCCACCTGGCCTACATCCGAATAGAGATAATCCTTTGCCTCTCTTCGACAAACCAGTCAGAAAATAAATATCTTCTGGCTCGATTTCGAGCTGGTGTCCTCCAATAATGAAACACTGGTCCTGCATGCTCCACCTGTCTACCAGCCATTGTAGAAAGTCTACCTCTGCCCTCATGCCAGGTATGGCCCAAAAGTTTAATAGTCCACATGCTCTTAAAGCCTGTAATGAAGGTGGATGGAGTAATGTGGCTTGATCCACATCTTGGTGTTCTCTTTCCCGCCAAATAAGCATCTTGTCTATCTGCATTGCAAAATAGGCGGTTTAGAATTTTGTTATTTCAAAATATTTGGGCAATAATGAGAAATTATAGGGTTTCAAAACGTGTTTCGCGGGGTCTGCACCCGCCGTGTTAGGGACAGTGTATAGGTTCGCACTCATCCTTAAGGGCAGGTGTGGGACCCCGACTGTTTTGTTTATATGAAAAAGTCAGGGTTCACAGGGTATACATGCTACGCCTGCGCAACCACCGCGAGCGATTTTTAACCATAATTTTCCTCAAAAGATGAATTTTAAAGCCCTAAAAATGAAAATGAAACGGATGAAATGCATGTCAGGAACGATGTGGATTACCTGTAGAGGATGGTTCTTGATTCCAGCGGTCGGAATTTCCGCAATCTTCATAGGAAGTTTTCTTACCAAAAGCTCTTAGTTTTTACTCCAAATCCAAACGGTGAAAATGAACTTGTAAAAGCCCTTTTTATAAGATTTTTTGAATAAATGAGTTTTTAATTTATTTATTTTTCACTTTGAAAAGGTCACTTTTGGTACATTTTTATTAATTTTTAAACAGATATGAGTAATGTTTGCAGTTGTTGTGCAGAATATTGGGTGTTCGGGGAGAATTGGTCATTCTCAACAAAAAACACAGGAGTCCTCTTTAAGCTCTTTTCTAACTCATAAAATATGAAAAGATTGTCGAGTTTTTCTTTTTAGACTCGTTAAAATGGAATTAAAAAGACGGTCCACTTACAGCTCTTTTCTGACCGTATAAACATGAAAAGATTGTTGGAATTTTGCCATTTTGAGTTCGATATTTGTAATAAAACGACATGTTTTCGATCGGTTTTTTACTTTTTCAGATTGAAGGCACTAATTATGAAAATTACTCCTTGATCGTAATGGTCAAGCGGTTCTCTCAAGTATTATTTTATACTTTTTTGGGCTTGGGAGACACAAATTTACGAAAAAGGACAACCATGATTTTTCTTAAGTTTTTCTTCTGACTCCCTAAAATTGAAAAACCCCGAGTTTTTCCTATGTTGGACTCGTTAAAATTTAATAGTAAAGGACCTGTTCAATTACAAACAGGAACGAACCACTCCTTCTTAGGGTCGGAATCTTAAACTAAGTTGGACTCATCCTAAGAATGAGCTTATAACCAAGCAAATGTTATCCTCCTCAAGCTTGTCAAAAATAAAGAGGTACTTGCCAGAAATGGTGGTGGAAAAGAGAGAAAAATGAACCTGCTTGTTATAATTTGTCTTTTGAAAAGCAGTCAACCACTCTTGAACACGACACTTTTCGTTCACCTGGGTTGGGAAATCCTTTACCTAACAGTTAATCAAACCATATTGAAAGTCTTCAGCCGGTTTCCTGGTATTAGCTTTGGGTCAATTGTAACCAAACCGTCTACAGTGTCATTATGTGTTCAAGAAGTCAGTTCAAATAATTTGTGAAATATATGTCATCCATTTTGACCATCCCTGAGTTAGTCCTTGCCAAATACATTTCTTCAAAACGTGATCTATGATTTCGTGTTGTGGGCTTGCCTGCAATGGATCGCTTTCTATAAACTCCAACTCATTATCTAGAAAGATAATTTAGAAATCTTCAGTACCTTGGAATCTTCATGCCTCAATGGCAGGTTTCAAATATATTGGTCATGCAGATCAAGAAGGGTATAATCATCACCATGATTCAACACCTTTCCTCTTTGGAATGGAGGAGGTACTCCTATTTATACAAAAACTATGATAACAACCTCATAAATGTAGACCCATATATTTCTCAACCAATGGTGACACATAACCCTATCCTCCATGATCTCCTCCATGAGGTTCATGATCTTTTCCATGAGGTCCATGATCTTCTCAAATTCGAATTTGAACGTAGAGTGCCACATAAAGATGCCTTGGAAGCTTCCTTTGTACCTACACATGTCAACAAACTCATTATAATTGTTAGGTATAAGTATAAGCATATTATTTTCTAAAGTTTAACCATAACTCCGCTTTAAAATGTTAAGAATTAATAAACTTTGCAAAAGCATAGTTATAACCCAATGATGAGGTAAATGTAATGATGTGGAGGTGGAATGGAGGTGACATGAAGGTAATATGAAAGTAATGTGAAGGTATTGGTGAATAATGGAGTGAGAATAAGGACTATTTTGAGGACCAACATATGCCGAAACTGAAGATATTGCATGTCCTCATGCAATCTATTACATTACTTTTTGATACTTGAGCTTGGCTTAAACTCTGCATGATATCATTTACTTAACTTTTGCAAAGCATTTTTGATGAACTGCAACTTGGTTTGTTATTGTGTTTCAACCATATTTTGTTTGTTGCATTCAATTTTAATGTATTATCTTTGCATATTGATAATGTGATTTTTATTGCAGAGTATTTTTGTTGGAATGCATCATGGTTGGTTGTTGTGTAACAACCATGATTGTGTTGGCATCCAATTAACTTTTAAATACTGTTGACAAAGCCATTTGTATTCTCATGTAATAGTGAATATATTTTTAAGGTAAGTGGGTTTTAAAATGTGATATATGAATATTTGAATGTGATAATGTATGTATGTAAATATATCTTTCCCCTTAAATGGATGGTTTTGGCAGTTTTGTGAAATGAGGAAAGGAAGTGAAGTTTTTCCAAAAATTATTATTCTAGCTTTTCAAGGAATTTAATAGTTAAATGTTAGAAAATATCATACCTTAACATACCATTCCAAAAATGGATGACAGTTGTGCACGTGTGGCTACAAAAATGTTGTTTATAGTCTTCTTTACTTGGTTGTGAAAATGGTGGATGAAATCGAAAAAGTGAATCTTTTATTGTTGCTGCATCTGCTGGTGAATTTGTTGTTGGATCTTCTGCTGAATGTTTGGAATCTGCTGCTAAATGCAGCTGAAAATGTATAAGGCTTGGAAGGTATACAAAATATAGAAATTACATTTCCTCCCCAGCCTTATTTATTGACATGTCCTCAAGTCATGAGAAACTGAAAAACAATGAAAGGAAATAGTCTTCATCTGCTACAAAATTTGGGTCTTCAAGTCTTCAAGACTCAATGGCACAAATCTTACTATGTGAATAAATGTGCCGGTGTTGAACATCATAAGAAGTTGTTAGCTTAGTGGCCATTAGGGAATGCCACTAGTCAGCACGAGAGATCTGACCATTGATTCCAATGAGAGTCAAGGTACCTAAGTACATCTTGCGAAGTGCAAATATATGAGCCGATGTCAAGCCACTTGCAGGATCCAACGATCAAGGGACATTGGTGTATTCCCATGATTGCTGGTGAGAGAGCCTGTCAATAAGGCATACAAGCCTCAAGGTACTAATAATGACTCTATTCTTTATCCCAGATAAGGTGCTAAGGTCGATGGGTCAAGACATGTTAGAAGGGAGGCCTTAAGGAATCCTCCATCATCTAACACAAGTACGAAATAATGATAAGGAACATAGATGGAAAATTTGCATTGAAGCAGGTTTTATTTGGAAGGAAAGGAAAATGGGGTGGCTCAGCTTTGTAAGGGATCTGAATGACTTTATTCATGGGCTACAGGTTAGTGGAAGAGACAGGAAAATCACTGTGAAGGAGAATGAACAATGGATCAAGGTTTTATTTGAAAACATGAAAAGGGAAATGGAATGGAAAATTTATTGACTAAAAAAGTGGGAATGCAATGAGGTTTTTATTTACTAAAAAGGAGTAGAAATATAATGGTGAATGTAAAGGGAAATGAGTCAAATGTTTATTAACTGAAGAAGCATGGATGCAATGGAGACACTGGCATCTGAAAGGTGTTGGCATTATGTTTCAAGTGTTGTCCTTGATGGCAACTCACTCATAGGTTGGTACAGGTGCTCAGAGGTTGGTACAGGTGATGGCAACTTAATCAGAGGACAGATCTCAGTACAGCAGGACAAGAAAGATATAT
>APFE030189704.1:115742-131888 GCA_000404065.3 Pinus taeda
AAATGAATTTTAACATAAAATTTAATATCGCTCTTCAGACATGGTATGCGTCCACTTTCCACCCATTCTCATGGTCATAGAAAAAGTCTATTACATATTGTTTATAACATATAAGATTTGAAATTTGTATTTCAAATCATCAATGTCTGATAGCAACTTTGACGACGGAAATGCAGAAATTTAGCGCGAATTTTGGTTAAAGCGCTGGCATTGCATTGCAAAAGGTGATGAGAAAAAAAAAAGGGAGGATAGGTTGAAAGGTGATATTGAGAGTAATATTTTTAAAAATACTATATAACTATGAATAAGAAAACCTTAACTAAAATATATTGTACAGGTTACAAACTTTATATATGTTATTTCTTTTATATGTTTTTCGTAAAAACTGGACTTATATAATATTTTTCAAAAATTAGATATTTTTTAATTTTATTTTTATTTTTTTATAATAAAAAATATTGTTATTTTTTTTTTACTTTTATATACTTGAATATTTAAGAATATATTGCTTTAATTAATAAACTAAACACAAATATATTCTTGTAATTATCAATGTTAAAGGTAAATATAAATATGTATGATATACAAACCCATATGATACTATATTCACATATTGATAAAGTTATATAAATTAAATGACGACTTAATGTTGATTCATAACTAATAAAGATAAATTATATTATTTTACAAGCAAATAAACTTTTTTAGTCTTAATTTTTTATATCACTAATTCTTTCTCATTTTAATTTTACATTTTTTTTGTTATAACCTTTTTATCTTATTTTTTTAAATTTTATATTTTTTTTAATTATATTTTGTTTATAACCATGTTTATGAAACACAAATATATTATTGTTAAAATAATTGAAATAAAAAAGTTAAAAGAAAAAATGGTTACCATAAAAATCAGGGTTAAAATTTAATATTTTGATCACCATGCATACAGTGGTGGCATGATGAGTCTCGACCAAGAGCCCTTGCCTTAGTGGGAACAAAAGGTCACTCTTTACATAAACCCTATAGGTATTATGAAGAAGGTGAAGAAGTTGAAGTCATGCCAATCCCTACCAACAAAATGAGAAAGTGAAGTGGCGCAAAGTAGGAAAAGGTCAGAAAGAAACATAGAACTTGATCAACTTGAGCAAGGACAATTTTTTTTCAGCCAATGGGGATAGCAAAAGGACTGAGTGGCTTACAAAGAACTACAATTTTGTGTTGGGATCCTATTTGAGGCTGAATTTTTTTGAAATTTTTTATTGTATTATTGCATAAGACTGTGCAAAAGAAACGAGCACATACATTCCATAAAGGAAAAATCATCTCAAGTTTGATGTTGCTTAATTCTATACCAACTTTGGTTTGAAGAAAAAACCCTTTGGCGTGTTTTCGTTTTAGATATTTAAACATATTGAATCAATCAATGTAATTTTTATAAAATTAAGACTTTGTTGTTAATGAAAAGTTTTCAAGAATATCAAAAAGGATGTTTTCTCATATTGGTGATTAATAGTTTTTAGTAAAGTCATTGGTGTAAATTAATGTTTCTTATTTAAAAGGAAGTACTAATAACTATTTATCCAAAAATTTGAAATAAAAAATGCACATAGTATTCAGAAATCCTGAATAGCAAGAAATTTCTCTTTTTTAGTCTAAAAGTGACCATCCTTATAATGATTACATGTTCTATTGTGAATTAAAGTTTTTATTCCAAGTTGAGTTAGTTCCATGATTGTAGAATAAAGTTCCCTCTACACCCTCATTCTCCTACACATATCCCATCCTTTGTACATCCTTTATTCCTCACAAATTCACATCTCTATTCAACAATTCTCCCGCACAACTAGATATGTAAAAGCTTTTAATGAAAAGAGATTAAAATGAAATAATAAGAGAAAAAGGCACTATAAATTCTTGTCTTGTTGTCAGCGTTAGAGAAATAACATAAGAAACATTGCACCTCTTTTCCCAATGATGCCATAAATTACACAATTTCATTACTATTTGGTTTAATAATAGTGTGGTCCACTACTTCTAGTTAATGATTTTTATTTTGAATTTGAGAATGCCATCAACTTCAATATACTTCAAGATGAATTATGTTAGAATATTCTATCATATTTTGAGAATATCAACACACTAATGGTTACTTAATACAGAGCAAACATGACAAAGAGAAAGGGGTTTCATTTGGGAATGACTGGAGGTTTAAGTCTATTTGTTACTTCCTTTGTTTTGATACTCACCTACAATAAGACAATCATCAGGAAGGTCGATTATATAAATAGAAGATAGGTTTTTCCCACTGAAAGGGTTCACAAATTCGATTTTGTAGATAGCAAATATTCAAAGCCTATTTTGCTAATGATTTTTCAATGTGTTGATTTAGTGAGGAAATTCAATGATGCAAAATTTATCTAAAAAAGTGTAACATTGCAGATAAAAGTTTTTGTTACACTCAAATAATATAGATTCAATGCAATTTGATGTCACAACAAATGCTATAGTCACTAGCAAGGCAAATGTGAAATATTCATTATTTCTAGTTTACAAACTCCTCTTTGCAATTGTGCCTATTACATTATGAATAAAATTTATGTACCTAATTAAAATAAACTCCTCTTGCACATAGCTAAATCTATAAAAGTTTTAAATGTAAAAGAGTCTAAAATTAATTTCATGCCTCATTGAGAAGTTCCATTGCACCTCTGCACATCTTCTGTTCTATACATATTCACACCTCTATTCAATTCTTCTCCCACACAACTAAATATGTAAAAGTGTTAAATGGAAAACAATGTAAAATGAAATAATAAAATATAAATGCACTAGCAATACTTGTCTTCTTGTTAGTGTCACAACACTAAATGATGGAATGTGCTCCCCCACACCCTGCCACCAACAATTCTCCCACACATACACCATCCTCCACACATCATTCATTCCACATAAATTCATAGCTCTATGCAACTGCTCTCACCTACAAGTAAATATGTAAAACGTTCAAATGGATAAGATTTTAAAATTAAATTAGCATGTGTACTCATTCTCTTGTGCATACCCCATCCTCCACACATCCTTATTGATTAGCAATGATTCGTATCACTCGATAACAAAGACTAATTTTTTAATATGTGAAGGAAGGAGAAATGATGTGCAGGTTAAAAGGTCTCTCGAGCAATTGTGTATGATAGATTTTTACATTCACAGTTGTAAAATGTTCATACGTTATATATATCCTAATTAGCTAGATAACAATATAGTTTAAGTATTCCGATATAATGCCCTTATAAATCATGTTCAATGCACTCGACAAATGACTTTTTTCTTTGCACTAAATGTGGCAAATCGAATGTTGATTTCCATGGATGTTAAATAATTAATGTTTTCACTGCATTAAGGATAAACATTTTAATTTTATGCAGTGTCGAAGTACAGTGCACATTTTCATTGTGCAATGTATGAAAGAAAAATCAAAAATTTTATTGTATAAAATGAAAACAAAAAGAACACTACCTTAATCAATATGTATATTAAGTAAAAATGTATATATATAATATGCAAATGAAAAATATTCATTATTTCTAGTTTACAAACCACTCCTTCTAGTTATTCCTATTACATTGTGAATTAAATTGTTTGTTCATAGTTAAATTAATTACCTGTCTATGGAATAAAGTTTGCTTTGTAACCTCGTTCTCCCATAGATACCCTAACCTCAACACATCCTTCATTCCACAAATATTTATAGCTCTATGCAATTGTTATTCCTCATAACTAAATATTTAAAAATTTTCAATGCAAAAGAGTCTAAAATTAATTCCATCCATGCAGAATAAAGTTCCATTTGTAGCCCCATTCTCTCATAACATACTCGTCGTTTGCATGGTAAAAACTTTTGAACAAGGAAAGCCTTTCACACAAGAAATCTCCACACAATGAAACATAATAATATTAATTTGATACGTTTCAACCCACCCCCCGCCAACCTATGTAAAGGACCTGCAACCATGTCAATTATGGAATCATTAGGTAGAGCAGTAGCATAATGATGTAAATGTTAGTGTCAGAGAACTCACCAAGAAAATGGTCACTGAATTTTTTTTGTTTAAATGAATTTTTAGGAACTAACAAATGCCGAAAAAATATTCCCTCCACTAGGGCCATTCTCCCAAACATACCTTGTCCTCCACACATCCTTCATTCTACACAGTTTGATAGATTCATCCAACTTATCTCCTGCATAGTTGAATTTGTAAAAGTTTTAAATGGAAAAGAGTTTAAAATTAATTTTTTCCTTGCACAATAAAGTTCGCTATACACCCCCATTCTTCTGTACATATGTCATCCTCTACATAGTATAAGTCCCACATAAGGAAAGCTTCACACAAGAAAGATCCACATAATGAAACATAATAATATTAATTAAAGATTTTTTCACCCCACCTCTCCCTTGCCTATGTAAAGGACCTACAACTGCTTCAATTTTGGCATCATTGGGTAGAGTAATATCATAATAGCGTCAGTGTTAGAGAACTCACCAACGGAATGAGTCACAAAAATAGTGTTCTTTTTTAATAATTTGTCTTGGATTGACAAATACCAAAAATAAAATACCCTCCAGCAGGGGAATTATGTCCTATCAGAGCTCTCTTAGCCAATCAAAAATTAGAAAATTAATTTTGAATTTATGGTAAAATAGAAATATTAAGCATTTTCTCTAAACTTTGGTTAAAATTGAAAATATAAAGGAAAACAATGTAGAATCAATGTACTTTGACCATGTGGTGAATGCCATAGTCCTTTGTTAGGCAAGGACTAATAAGATTTGGAATATTTGGGTGGTTCTGCTTTTATCATAAGATTTGCACCTTTTGGGATATTTTATTACGTGAAATATTTTATTATGTATAACTAAATATATTGAAGAATAATAATAATGAATTTGTTAAGATAGGTATTTTAATTTCATTCGTGAAAATGAAGTAGATGAAGGAAGTGAAGGCAAACGAAAAGCAAGGGTTTTCAGACTTCTGCAGGTGTTGAACTCCATGGAAGGGCGCAAAGGAGGGAGCTCCACTCCCTCCTACAAGCAGGCCATGGCCAGCTGAGGTAAGAAACAAATAGAAACTGTCAGAGGTCCTTCACGAGAAAGGAAAAGGAACATGGAAGAGGAGCAAGATTTTACCAAATCAAGGGAGAATAATAGCACAAAATAAAATAAGGAAGAAGACAAGGAATAGGGAACAAAAAACAAAGCACAAGGGACCATGTAAACCCAAAGCTGAGGTTACACCCAGAGTAGTTTTAAATGATTGTGCTCTACAAGTGCACAGGGACCACATGCAGACATATGCTATCATTTGTAAATTCATGGGATTATGGCCCACTGAAAAGGCATTATAGACATTGATTAAATACCACTAGAAACCAAAAGGAAGGATAGACCTACATCTTAGGTCAAAGGGATTCTTCACGGTGATCTTTACAAATATTGAGGATAAAGACAGTGTGTTTGAACGAGGGACATACTTCTACGCAGCGGCAGGCCTCTACATGTGGCTGTGGATAATGAATTTTGTCCCAGAGCGAGAGACCTTCACTTCGGTCCTAGTCTGGGTAAGACTCTACTCCCTACCTCTTGATTACTAGCAAATGGAATTGTTCTCTGCCATAGGAAACAAATTAGGGCATTTTGTCAAAGCTTCTGAGGCCACCAGAAGGGGAAAATACACTTCCTTTGCACGAATTCATGTGGAGATGGATCTCTCTGGAGCTCTACCGGATGAGGTCATCTTGGAAGTTTTTGATGAAGAATGGGTGCAAACAGTAGATTGTGAGCATATTCCTTTCAAATGTTGTAGGTGCCATGAGCATGGGCACCTATTTAGAGACTATCCTCTCAGTAAAATAGAGAACAAAAGTAAAGCTACTATAATGTAAGTTACTGAAAGCTTTCACAAAGTGGGACATAGAGGAAAAGGGGGCCAAAGCAACTTCAAAGAGAAGGGAAATAGGCTAGTCTCAACAGGTTCCAAGTACTCAAAAAAGAAGTAGAGTTAACAAAAGTAGATCTCGTAATGTAAGGAAGCCCAGTGGAGAAGGAGAAAGAAGAAGACAGTGAACAAACACAGGATATTAATAAATAGAAAGAGACTATGCTGAGCGATGTAGAACTGGAGATGGACCAGGAAATGACCAGAGTGAGATGGAAATGGAGGACCATGAACTACAAGAGATTCTTGATAGAAAACAACTTGATCTGGAAGGGTTCTTGAAATAGGGAACCATGGGAGGAGTAGACTCACTACCCCAAGAAGAGTTCAATAGAGTACAACAGCTATTCCTATGGAAAAATTAGGCTAAAGGGATGGAAAGGAAAAGAAACAATGAAAGGTAGGACAACGAAGGTGTGAAAACTATAAAAACCACACCAAGACTAGCACCTAGAAACCTAGGAAAGAAAAGAGGCAAAAAAAAGTAGAACGAGCTATTGATGGAATGTGGAAAGCTAATCATAGATTCAGGTAAGATGAAAGACCTAACCAGCTACTCCTTTACAAATATTTAATAATGAATTTCACATCTTGGAAGATTAGAGGTCTGGGTAGTAAAACAAAACAAAGAATACCTAGTAATAGAATGAAACAAGAAGCTCCAGATATGATCTTTATCCAGGAAATCAAATGCTCCATTCAAAAATAAAAGAAATTCACAGCAAATGGCTCAATTGTTTTGAGTTTTTAGAAGTCAAAGCAGATAATACAGCAAGAGGTATAATCACTCTTTGGAACCCCCAAAATATTGGCATAATAGATGTTGAAGCATATAGGAATTATTTATCAGTGGTTATTCAACCTGTGGGAGATAGGGAGACTTATCTGGTCACGAATGTTTATGGCCCTCAAAGAATGGATGATAAACTCAGGTTTCTATATTCTCTTGTGGATCTAAGAGACAGAAATGTAGGAGTACCATGGATCTTGGGTGGGGACTTCAACATGATCAAATCACTTTCTGAGAAAAGAGGGGGAAACAGAACTTTAAGCAAAGACTCTTCAGCATTTCAAACTTTCATAGATAATATTAAGCTAGTTGACAGTGAGACGAGTAATGGTCTCTTTACTGGGAATAATACAAGAGTAGGAGAGTCTTAAGTAGCCTCAAAGCTAGACAGATTCATAATCCCAAAGGACCTTATGCTCATCGACAAGGAAATGATAGCGAGAATTCTCCCCTTTGGAGGCTCAGATCATTGGCCTGTTCAACTTGAGGTTCAGGGCATTGGTAACCCCAAGAACAGACCTTTTAGATTTGAGAATATTTGTCTCAACCACCCAAATTTCATAAACAACATTGCAAAATGGTGGACAAAAGATTTGCATATTCAGGGTACAAGAATGTTCCTACAACACAAAAGACTAAAGCACATCAAGCTCAAACTTAAAGATTGAACAAGAATGAATTTCACAATATTTTTGAAGAAAAAAAAACCGTCGAAGATAAAATACAGGAACTCAATCAAGCCCTTATCATGAATGGCTTCGATAAAGTAAAAAATGATCAAATCACCAAACATCATCAAGACTGGGAGAATTTATGTAAACAAGAGGAAATATTTTGGAGACAAAAATATAGAGTTCAATGGCTAAAACAAGGAGAGCAAAACACTAGATTTTTCCACAGATCCACCATGGCGAATAGATCTCATAATAGGATCTCTTCGATCAAGGATGAGGGAGGTCATCTTCCTAATTCCCATAATGATATAGAAGCTATGTTAGTTCAACACTATTGAGGTATAGCAAAGGAAACCATTTCAGACAAAGAGCATCTTATCAGGGACTTAACAAGGCATATACCTAGGTTGGTATCTAGAGAGGATAATTTCAATCTTAATAGGCCAGTGACTGAAGAGGAGGTTAGTGAGGTCATCAAAGAAATGCAGAATGGTAAACCGCCAGGCCCTGATGGTTTCAATGTGGATTTCTTTAAGGCTTGCTAGAATATTGTTAAAAAGGATATTCTGAATGTAGTGGAAGATTCCAGGATGAATAGAACTATTTTGAAGGTGCTCGATACTTCCTTCATCTCCCTGATCCCCAATCAGGACAATGCTCAGACTCCCAACAGGTTTAGACCCATAGATTTGTGCAAGGTGGTATACAAGATAATATCCAAGGTTGTTTCCAATAGACTCAAACCACTTCTTCCTACTCTAGTTTCTATGGAGCAATCTAGTTATGTGGAGGGCAGACAAATTCTCAATAACATCATTCAAGTGCATGAGGTCGTGCACTCAATGACAAGCAATAGGAAGGCTGGAATGATTATGCAATTGGACCTAGCCAAAGCTTATGATAAGTTGAATTGGAAATACATTAGAAAGGTCCTTATTGCTTTTGGGTTTGATCATAACTGGGTAAGATGGGTCATGGCCCTGGTAACTTCCTCTATCTTTTCAGTTCTGGTTAATGGTTCTCCCTCTGAGAATTTTACTCCTTCAAGAGGCCTCAGTAGGGAGATCCGCACTCTCCATTTCTATTCATTCTCATGATGGAAGGACTTCGTCGGTCTATCAAGCATGCGAAAGAAGTTGGTAATATCAAGGGTCTCCAACTTTCTGAGACTGGATAGGCTTTGACCCATCAACAATTTGTTGATGATACTATGCTACAGGGAATCCCCAGGATCAAAGAAGTACTAGCGTATAAACAAATCTTGTGTGACTTTGCCATAGCTACAGGTATGGAAGTTAATCTCTCCAAATCGAAGATTTTTTTCTTTAATACCAATATTGCTATTCAGAGAAATATCTCCAGAATTCTGGGCTTTAAAAGGGATGTCCTTCCTTCCAAATATTTGGGAGTTCCTCTAACTAATAAACCTTTGCACAAGAGCATTCGGGAGCCGGTGATTAATAAGATGCGAGATAAAATTAGGAAATGGACTATCAAAGCTTTAAACTTGGCTGGTCGGTTAGTGCTTACAAAAGTTATGCTTCAATTAATCCTCGTCTTCATGTTATCAGCCCTTTGAGCTCCTAAAGGAATTTTACAACAATTTAGAACCGTTCAAAGAGAATCCCTTTGGGGTAAGGAGGAGGAAAGAAAGAAATGGGCCTTGGTAGCTTGGGATAAGCTTTACAAACCTAAAAACCATGGGGGTCTTGGATTGGATGATCTGGAAGTACTAAGCAATGTTTTAGGGGCAAAATTATGGTGGCGTTGGGTAAAAGACCCAAAGGCTCAGTTGATCCAGGTGGATGTTGGTGGCCACCCACCTATCCCATTTAGACCCACACAATTGTCTCTTTCAGCTTTTTCAGTTTCCTAAATTGTAGCACAGTTTACTATTTTTAGCAGTTTTTCGGGTCCCAAACTTCCAAAGTCGTTTTGAGGCCCTAAACGACATTTTTTGGGAATACTAGGGGCAACGTGGGTTCATGGACCCATGTTTCTCTTCCTAAAGTGGTAGTTCTCGGATAGATCTTTCTAACGAGCTATCATACGCGTCAAACGGAGATCTTATGCCAAAGTTACAACCCCGGGAAATTGATGTACCAATTTACCCAAAACGGAGCCCACGATTTGGCGTTTCATCTTCTAGGGTTAGGTTTTGGAATGTGAAGAGTTTTCCATTGTTTCTCAACAATAAATACGCCTTCGAGCCTCATTGTAACATAGTTCAGAACAGTTCAGAGGCATGTAGCCGCTACATCTCTTCTCAGAGATAAGCTACCATCACCTTAGCTGGTTTATTTCCATTTCTGGTTGCAAGCATATTTCGATATTTTCCATTAATGAAATGAAGCATTATTTCTGTTGTATCTTTGTGTACATGGTTATCTCTATATTTTATTGCGTTCCTGTTTAAATACGGATCAGTGGTATCAGAGCAGTCTATTTTTTCTCTGTTTTTCTTTGCATGTCCCCAACGACGTCAGGATATAAGGAGTTAGGGCTTGAACTGGTCGAACCTCTGCAAGACCAGCCTCGAAAATCCTGACGGCCTCCCATGGCGGATGAGAAGAAAGACGAGGGGGCAGGAGATCCTATCAAAATCTTGCTCGAAGAAGCACTCGAGCAGCAAAGGAACGCGATTATGGATAACTTTGTGCAGATCCTTCAGCGGCTATCCAGAGGTGACGCATCGGCTTCTAGCAGCTACTCTGGAAACGCCACACCCTTTAAGGTACAAGTTAATTTTGAAATCCCGATATTCAAGGGTAAGATAGACGCAGATGCCATAGATAAATGGTTAAATTTGCTAGAGGGTTATTTTTCTGTTCATGAATTTTTGAGTCGACGAAAGATTGTTTTTGCTCTTCTCAAAGCAGCCCCCCATGTTAAGGACTGGTGGGAAACCTACTGCGAGCAGAAGGATGAAAGCATAAGCTCACTATTTTCAGCTGCACCCACTTGGGATTCATTCCAAGATGCCATCAAGGAGCAGTACTACCTTGTCAAAAGCTATGAGGACAAATAGATCAAATGAACCACACTGCGGCAAGGACGACACCAAGATGTGCTAGAGTTCACAAACATTTTTCATACCCTTCACACACAGTTGGGTATCAAAGGTTCTAAACTGCATCTGGTACTCAAATACTGTGGCTGCTTGCACAGATACATCCAAGAAGAGATGGAGTTCTTGAACATCTCTTCACTCGGCACAGCATACCGACATGTTGTCAAAATCCAGCAAAAGCTCAAACAGAAAAAGCGAGACTTTGGATCTGCAAATCCGAAGCCCAAAGGACAAAGCCAAGGCAGGGTGACCCAAGATAACCCATTGAAGACGCAAGAAAAGAACAACACCATGAAGCCGAAGAAGGACACAGGAAAGTGGTGTGAGTTCCACAAGAGTCCCACTCATAACACAAGTGAGTGTCAGACCAAGCAGTCGTTGGTGGTCGCGTTGAAGGCAGCTTCCGAATCAGATACATGTTTTGACCCTGAGCCAGAACCCGACAAGGGCAATGGAAAAAGGAAGCAAATCATTGATGCAGATCCCAGCGCCACTATTGACACTGTCAAGATCCAGAAGAATGAGCCTGAAGACCCAGAGGAGGGGGAACGTCTTTTCCACTCACAGATGTGGGTGAAGTGTTCGCCACTGCAATTCATTGTCGACAATGGCAACCAAAAGAGCGTTATTTCAGTAGAGGTTGTGAAGCGGTTGGGCCTACCGACTACACCACACCCACAGCCATACAGTATTGGGTGGCTTCATGAAGGACGAGATCTCAAAGTTCGCTAGCAGTGCCGCCTTCCCTATAGCATCAAGCCCTTCACAGACGAGGCATTGTGTGATGTTACACCTCTGGATGTTTGTGATGTACAATTAGGCCATCCATACTTGTGGTGGCGACATGCTGTGTATGAGTCAAGGCCTTGTGCTGTCATTATTTCTTTCAGTAATTCATTATATAGGATACCAGAGGTAGCCCCACCTACTACCACATCTTTGATCACTGCTAAGAAACGCAGCAAGCTCATCTCCCAGACCAGGAAATTCATTTGTCTCGTTCACTCCCAAAGTAAGGGGAAGATTGTCACCACATCCATGACCCCCGCAAAGAGTTACTCCACACAGCAGCAGCATACAGTCATGACAGAACACAGGAAAAACTTCTTCTCACCCATAGGGTTACCACACAAATTTTATGTGGGCAACAAAGTCTGGTTGCATCGACAGAAAGAACACCTTACCAGAACCCATCAGAAGCTCAGACCACTCCGACAAGGTCCTTAGAACAATACCAAGCCTATGGGGAATAATTCTTTGGAGCACATCATTCCTCCATTCATTCGCCTGCACCAAGTGTTCAATGTGGACCATCGTCGACCATGCTTCCCACCATTACTGGACACATTAGAGATTGCAGGACAAGTTCAGCAGATGGAGGAACTCAACGCAATGGATACCATTGCTTCCTAAGGGGGGAGGAATGATCCAGGTGGCTGTTGGTGGCCACCCACCTATCCCATTTGGACCCCCACAATTGTCTCTTTCAGTTTTTTCAGTTTCCTAAATTGTAGCACAGTTTACTATTTTTAGCAGTTTTTCGGGTCCTAAACTTCCGGAGCCATTTTGAGGCCCTAACGATGTTTTTTGGGAAATCTGGGGGCAACATGGGTCCATCCACAGACCCATGTTGCCCTTCCCAAAGTGGTAGTTCTCGGATAGATATTTCTAACAAGCTATGATACGCGTCAAACAGAGATTGTATGCCAAAGTTACGACCCCGGGAAATTGATGTACCAATTTACCCAAAACGGGGCACAATTTGGCGTTTCATCTTCTAGGGTCAGGTTTTGGAATGTGAAGGTTTTTCCATTGTTTATCAACAATAAATAGGCCTTCGAGCCTCATTGTAACATAGTTCAGAATAGTTCAGCGGCATGTAGCCGCCACATCTCTTCTCAGAGATAAGCTACCATCGCCCTAGCTGGTTTATTTCCATTTCTGGTTGTAATCATATTTCGATATTTTCCATTAATGAAATGAAGCATTATTTCCAATGCATCTTTGTGTATATGGTTACCTCTGTATTTTATTGCGCTCCTGTTTAAATACGGATCATCAGTGGGCTAGTATCTGGAAAGAAAAATATGGCAGCTCTTGGCAAAATAATGATCACATAAGGATGTCTGGCATCATAAAGGGTTCACACATATGGAATAAGGCCTAGGAGAATAGAGGCTTAGTACAAAAAAATAGCTTCTTAGAAATCAGAGAGGTAGATCTTGCTTTATTTTGGGAGGATAAATGGCAACAAGAACCTACACTATTAAGAGAGGACTTTCTGGACCTCAAGAAAGAGACAGACATCAAAGGGTTATTTAAGGTAAAATATTTTTTGGATCAAACCAATAGTGAAGGAAAATGGAGAACCTGGAAGAATATTATTTATAGGGATGATAGCCCCTTGAAAGCAAAAGCAGAGGCACTTCTGAAAATGTTGGAACAAAGGAAGATTTTAGTTACAGGGGGACATGACCAACTTAGATGGGGCAACAATAATGAAGGTACCTTCAATCGTCAGGAGGAAAAACACATACTCCTTGAGCTGGACTCCAATGTACTGGACAGGGTTTGGCAGAACCTATGGAGACATCAAGGATGAATGAAGATCAAACTCTTCATGTGGTTGGTACATCATAAGAAAATGATGACTTGGGATAACATTTAGAAGAGGGGTGTTCTGGGTCCTTCTAGATGTCAGCTCTATTAAGCCCAAGAGGAAACAATGGAGCATCTTCTCAATAATTTCATTTTCAACTCCAGGTTGTGGGATACTTTCGACACTATTTTCCAACTGACATATAGGGACAAAGGAAGCATTATCAATACCCTAAACAATTAGAGACGAAACTTCTCTAATTATGAATTTCTTGGCTCAGCTTGGGCTTTAATGCCAAGCTTCATAATATGGAATGTCTGGAAAGAAATGAACAACAAAATCTTCAAAAATGAAAAGAGTTCCTCCAAACACCTTTTTGAGTAGATCTTAAGACAACTTAAGGAGACAGTAGGTACTGTAGTGCGAAGTTCCCCTCAGAATCCACCTTCAAAAGTGAAATGCGGATACTTCTTCAGCTGGGTATGTAGGGGCTTATACCACAAGGCTTGGATAGGAAGGTAATGAAACTGGATACTGAGCAAGATTACTGGCATCCTCCCCCTCAGGGTTTTCAAAAATGCAACATTGATGGGGCTTCAAAAGGCAACCCGGGTATTGCTAGCTTTGGTGGGGTGTTAAGGGATGAAAACGACGGTATCCTTTTCATCTTCCATTGCCATTTGGGAAGAGCCACTAACAATAAGGCAGAATTGATGGCTCTGAACAATGTTTAGAATTCCTGAAGCAGGATAATCTCGAAAATGTAATTATCGAAGCTGATTCTGAGTTAATCATTAACTCAGTCAAAAGAATCAGCTGTGGCACGGAGCCGAAAAAAGTCTCAAAACACTGGAGGCTGCTCCAGGTCTTTCAAAGGATTCAGCTTCACCTCTTGTTCTTACATACAATGAGTTTTAACCATGTGCGAAGGACGAAAATAAATTGGCGGACATTCTGGCCAATCAAGGGGTGTTATGTACCAAAAGCAGGGTCACGCTGAGTTGGCAAGAGATGCCTCAGAATAGATTAAAGGTGCATTGTCATGACCAGGCAGATGAGGACAGGATGGTGTTTCCAAACAGAGCCACAGAGGCGGGGTCTAGCTGATTTAGATTCATTATGAAGTTTTTTTCTAAAGTGTGGTCATTTTTGGGATGCAGGTCACTGTCGGCCTCCTTAACCATGGTAAGTACAAGCATAGAAGTTTCAGATGGAAGTTGCTTGGTAGACAGCATTTCTTGGATGGTCAGCTGGACGGATGGATCTTCATCCTACATTGGTTCATGCACCAACGGAGATGGGATGGGACGAGTGGCTGGAGTCCTGGCCTTCAAAGTAGCCTTAAAACCCCCGTCTTTCTTTCTATGGACGCAATACCATTCTCGGGGTGGTTTATGGTTTATCGCAAGCCCTTCAAGTTGGAAGCGGTTTTTCAGAGTTGGGAGCGATTCCACTCACCAAGCAACACGTGGCCAAGGGAGGGGAAAGAATACCGTCCTCATCGCGCACTAATTCTCAATGTTGTTGGCTCGTGCGATATGATCCTCAGCCATTAGATCAAGCAAGAAGGATCTATGGTCAGAAATAAGCGAGCGTGTTGGTGGGTCCACATTTATGGCGTGGTTAATAGTCGTGCTTCTAGGTATTTCGATATCATGTTAGCTCATAAAAATTGATCAAATCTAATAATAATATTTACTTAAAGGTTAATAAAATAAAAAATTATTTGTGAGAATCGTAACCAATCCAATATAAATTTAATCATAATAATTATATATCTTAATTATTTATTAATATTGATTAATGGTTAATCATTTAATTAACCATTAATTCAAGCTTAATTATTAATTGATACTAAGACTAATAATATAATAATATGTATAAGTGTTAGGTATGGGTATTTAGCTAGCATAAGCATACCTTTTATATAGAGTCAATCACTCAATAGGTAGATTAATAACATAATATAAGGTAATAGGATCAAGAAGTGAGCACTACATTCTTATTCCACAATATATGGTATATTAATTTATAGTTGTTTTCAATCCCATAAAAAACTTTCTACCCTCCATTTATCCTTGTTTCAACACTATAGTTGTAGTTGAGATTATATTGAATATATATTCTAAGATATTTCTAAAAAGGCATTCCCTCCCAACTATTATGATTAAAGGTGAAAGTGCCATAAGTGACCTCAAAAGATTTGACTATTAAAACATTTAATTTCTTCATTAGAATCATACCTGTTCTAAAACAAAAATCCTTCATAATTCTTAAATAATTACTGATAATATAATAATATTTATAACTTTTAAACAATATAAAGATTAAACTTTAATATGATCTGAGAACAATAAAAATCTAACATAAATATAGTAAAATAAACAATATATTAATTAAAATTCCATACTAATTTTCATGCTAAAAATTATTTAATAAATTAACTTCAATTATTAAATATCCAATTAATTTTACATTAATAAATTTTTAACTTTTATAAAACTAAATTTAATATAAAAAATTTAACCACCTTAAATAATTAAAATTGAAACACCGAAGAAAACCAGTGCAAGATGGTTCGCATAAATAGAGATGACTCTACCCTTTGAAATATTTTATATTTTCTTTAATCATGGCGAAAACAAATTGGGTCGAAAAGATTGATTAGCATGACAATAACGAAACATTCATTTATCTGTTTATTCATGCGATGCTTTTAAAAACAGCAAACTTTAAAAAGAGATGAGTGTCATACGGAATCTCTATTATAAGAACTTTAGAATTGATTATGCATTTATAGAAATCAAGAAAAAGAGGTGATGGAGAAATGGAGATAAATTATATTTTTTAAATAGAATATATATTTTGTTTAATGTATTTTAAATGGTATAATTCGATATATTGATACACTTTCAGCTAACATTATATCTTGAAATACTTTGAAATGAGTGGCAAATTTTATACCAGGCGTGATTTTTTTATCTAGAAAAATAAAACATTATAAAATATAATTGAAAATA
>APFE030189704.1:132395-145113 GCA_000404065.3 Pinus taeda
TGTTTAGTTTTTAAAAAAATATTATTTAAATTAATTTATTAAGAAGAAAAAACTACAAAAATAAAAATCAAGTCAAACTCCAAACAAAGGGAAGAAGTGAAAAATTATAGAAATGAGTGAAAAAATATAGAAAGGAGTCAAGAACCTAATCCAAACAAGATCATTTAATAAATAAAAATAGTTAATAGAAATAAAATAAACCAAGTTAAAAATAACTAATGGAAAATAAATAAAACAAAACAAAAATATAGACAAGGCAAAAGAAATTTACACAAGTCTTTACATTGCTCTCTATTTAAGCCTTTTCTATGGTTTGCCTTTTTATCTGGTCTTGATGATGATCCACACTTTCCCATTCACAATGCACGGCAATGTAACTTCTACCAAAAGACTTTGCTTAATTTATTATGGACCACGTAAATTTAAATACAAAAAATTAAAAATATTATATCGAAAATGTTATAAAAATAGATATACAATTTGTTAAAATATTTATGGAAAAAAATTAAACTTATTCTAACCTAAAATTAATATTTTTCACTCATACGAAAAACACCCGTGCTCCTAAAGTAGCATTGCAAGCCGTGAACATTTAAAACACTTTTCTCGATTATATTTTTTATAAAAGAATGGTCATTCCATCTCGTTTATGATATTATAAGGATTTTAAATTTGTATTTCAAATATTGATCGTCTAATTCTCATATATATATATATGGATATGGGTTCCTAAGAATCGACTTTAAAGGATGAGGATGCACAATTTTATCGGGAATGTTCGTTAAAGAGTTCCGATGGCATGCAAAAAGGAGGCTGTTACGCTTTTGTCATAAGATTTTGGGTTGGTTATGCTTTTATCATCAGATTTGCAATAGTTGCCTTCATATTTTAATATATGAAATATTTAATTTACACACATGTATAAATAAATATACTAAATTATAATTATAAAAATACTAAGGTGTGGAATGAATTTAATATTAAATAGGTTAAAAATAAATTATTTGGATATTCTTTATTAAATAAAACTGAAATGAATATAAAATTTTTAGATGTTTGGAAAAAATGTTGATATAAGAAAAATGTATGTAGAATAGATTATTTATTACTATATGTTTATTTTTTGATGTATTTATTATGTTATTATATTATTTGTATTATGGTATATGTCCATTATTATTGTCAATTCAATTTATGTTTGGTTTAATTATTGTTTTATATTTATAGTTAATGAGAATGATTTATGAATGTCTTACTAGTTTAGAATAATGTATGTGAGATGTGAGGAACGGTTTCAAATGTATTTGAATTCGTGAATCAAGGAATACACCAAAGCAGAAGAAAAATATTCTTTACTTTAATCATTCTATTATTTTCATAAATCAAATTTTAAAAAATAGTAAAAAGATATGAGAACATGTCAACACCTAAAAGACCTAATGTACTTCTACTGATAGAGTAATTGAGTCTTCTAAAAAATTTCAATGATAGAAATGAATCCGCTAAAACAAAATTGGTAACATTGAAAGGAAGATTATAATAAGAGGTATTGGGATTCGGGAACATCCTCAAGTCTTGGAAATGATTTTAGCAACCATTCAAAATTACCTCAAGGTGCAGTTGCTACTCACAACTGCTACATTAGATGGATTCCATAGGGAAGAGCACTAACATAGCTCTTTCTAATACAAGATAGAGAATATCAACTTCTAGGAATTAGCCATAGATCTAAAACCCTTATCAAGAGTTCGATTCAAGGAGGTTTGCAAGGTCATGGGCCTATCACAGCTTTCTTCTCGCCATCAGGGTATTTTACATTAAATTATGGAGTATTTAAAATCCCCTATGAGGACAACTTCTTTGTTTTAATGAAAAATGACTAAGGTGGATTATTTGGATGCTACTCCCAAAGTCCTAACTTAGACTACAAAATTTATTTTCTAACCCGGCAATGGGGGAAATTAATGTGTTAAGTTCGAGTGAATTTTAAGTGGCTATGAGATGGGAAGATGGCCCAAACTAATTTTCCTATGGTGTGGAATGATGGAAAACCTTTTAAGGATCCATATAACGTTTTGGTTCCCTGAAATAACAAAGAGTACAAGGGAAAGATCATATCGATGTAAGGAATGCCTAAAAGAATTTTGATGTGTGAAGTGATGTGTGTGCAAGGTGATAGGTGTGGCAATCATAATTATTAAGAAATTTTAAGTAGGTGGATGCCCTATGATCCTTGTATTGACCAACTAATTAATCTACGTGGTATTTTTCATTGTAAAATAGAAAGCATTTGTATATTGAGACAATTTGGTTTTCCCAATTAAACTATGTCATTTTTTTTGTAATCCTAAGGGAAGTGAAAATGGTTCTAAAATATTTTATGATACCCTAAGATCACCAAGGGTGAAAATCGAATGGCATAATTAGAAAATAGGGTTACTACTTCAAGTCTTAATCTAATAACTGAAAATGTATTAGAAAGTTATAAATGCCATCCATGTGGAAAAAAAACTTTGGCTCTTTTACTAGTCATTAACTCTAATCTAATCATTCTACACTAACTTGAAAAATATCAGGAGTGGGGGTATATTATTATTAGATACTACCCAACTCATGAATCAAGGGGAAAGTATTGAAAAATGTACAAATTAAATATATGCATAGGAAAGACTTGGATAGTCATGTGGTTGCAACTATTTTGCAAATGTGAATTAAATAACCAACACAAATGTTTCTTTGACATTTGCATGATTTTCCTACATGATTAGAAAACTTTAATTCTTCACCCATAAATCAACTTGAAGCCCGTTGAGCATTGGTAGATGCCTCTAAAGGGTTCTAGGATGGAAATTTATAGACATAAATAACTTGTAATTCAAGAAAGGTGAAAACAAAAGTCGATTTGTTAACCTGTATGGTAGATTTTGCTAAGAAAGTGAACATATTCCACTAATTTGCAAGTCTATTGTGACATGAAACAACTAGATAAATTGTTACAAAACAATAATAAAGAAAAACAAGAACTAATTAGACAACATTCATTCATTAGTGTATGAGTAAATGAGTACAAAACAAAAATAAGAATTCACAAAAGATATGGGAAGGAGGGGTTCTTTTATTTCCAATGGAATGAATACTAAATGGTTTTCTCAATGACACATAGATAAATGTTTAGCAATATGACCCTGTTTCAATTTCTCTGATGGAATCTCTCTCTATCCTTCTCTTATGGAGACAATTCCAATGGTGGATGTCCACAATATGCAAAATGAATTCCCCCAACCTGATGAATTTCAAAGATATGTTGACAACATGAATTTGTAATGCTCTTGCATCTTTAAATGGTCCCCCATTATTAGTATTTATAGAGATTTTATAGGCTCTCATGGTGGTTGCATCATTTAGTGAAGGTCATTAATATTTCACATTTGGAATGAATATAATGGAGCCTTGGAGATTCTCAAATTCCCCTTCATAAATTATCTTGAGCCAATAACCTTCCGATTCACAACTTGTACATGCCAAAACCCACATTTAATGAGATTTACCACACTTTTGAATGTAGATATGTTGTATTTATAGATGTTTGTGTTTATCGACGGAACAATTGCATGGTTCCACATAAAATATGAATTGTAGGTTTGCACATTTAGAAAAAACCCACTTTCTCAACTAAATCTCTTTCTTTTTGGGTTGACGACTAATAACCTTAGGAAACATTCATATTGATGGATTAAAGACATTTTTAGGCTACACTTGTAATGATGTGTTGATGATTTATGGGTGATAATAAACCCATTGGTTATTAGCATGGTCATAGAAATTAACAAAAGAAAACATGCTTGGAACAAAATGAGATCATGTATTACATTGTCCATTCCATGTGGACCCACTAGAATAAGGCCAATGTGGGATGCCAATACCTATTAAAAATACAAATTATTGAATCATTTTCATATGATGACTAAATATGTGTGACTTCTAATATTGTGATTTTCACTTTTTGAACCTCTTCAACCTATTCCAATATATAAGTAGATGAATTTTTTTTAAATAAATTAGAGAGGTTGCTTCATTTTTGAAACCACCTCTAAAAGGAATCCCAATTCCCACCAATCATCAACACAATTGCAATTCCAAGATAAGAGTCAAATATTTGTAAATATGATAATCAACTAGCCAAGTGAGACCCTACTATTATTTACACTCATATGGAAGAAGTTAATTGGAAACATGAGTAGCTACTTTATGATCCATTTTATTCTTTAAATCCACCTCAAAAATATTCAAATTCACCCACAAGCATAACTTTTTCCAAAAGAAATATGTGATCATAATTTTAATTTCTGTCTTGGTATGAGGATTTGTAGAAAAAATAATTTTTAGGGCATTCTTCCAACACTTGAGAAGCAAAACAAAATTCAAACACATGAAAGGCATCAAATACTTGACACGCATCATTTTTCAAAAATACTTCTAGTATAATATTCTTGTCAAACACTATCTCCTAAGGGGCATGTCAATTGGTATTGGCCATCAAAATGAAGTGTAATGTGTGAGGGGGTTATAGTTTCAAACCCCCCTGATTCACTTGTGCTTGTATAAGGAGCATACATAGGCACCTAGGTTATAGTGGTATCTAGTGGAATTCACCCAATGTCACACAAGTATGAGACCAACATGGTTGTCAATTCCCCAAGATACAAAAAGAAAAAGAAAAACACACTTTTTTTCAAACACATGACATGAGCTTCATTAGAATATAGAACTTGAGGAATATCACTCTCAGTTTCTAGTATCCCCTCATGATTGTGGGGAAGATAAGAAAAATTTAAACAATTCCCTAAGGAGAAATGATCCATAAAATATTATACATGAACCCACAATGAATCTCCAATGCGTGACGCTTGAGTGTATTTCGCATGTCACAGATTCTAATTCAAGAACCCTTGGCCAATAGTGGATCATTATGTTTCCTTTGGATCACAAGGCCCTCTTGCCAAAACTACTCATTAACCCTTCTAAAATTGTATTACTGTTGATGCATCGCCCATGTTTTTGTGGTACACTAGTACCACTAATTTCTTTAAAACTAATATTTAAGTTTTTTGTCTGAGAATGATATCCAACCTAGGAACCTAATGATTCATTTAAATTTGATACGACTATCATCCACCCTAAAACTTTCTTTTCATGATTGACTTCTTATAATTTCCTATATTTCCTAGTATCTTGTGAATGAAACTAACACACATCAAAAATCCACGCACGCAAATATAAAGAGAGACAAAGAGAAAAACTCTTCTTCCTTGATGTGAGGTTGAATTGTAACTTGGTTTAGTATCTAGATTTTATGTGAGGTCAAATGTTAGATTCTTTCAAATACCACATCACCCATTTCTAACAACATCATTAATTATCGTGATGGGATATAAGGTATCTAGTAGATACTAGTGATAGGATGAAATCACCATTTCGTCGCAGAATAGACTCTAAACTTCATTTGTTTGATTAGGAACTCATCTTTCTTAGATGTAAGGAAAAACTTTAATTCCTAGGGCCTAAAATAATTCGACAAATGTAAAAAACTACTCCTTTATAGATCATAAGTGTATTATTATAAGTAGTTAGATTTAGGTTTAACACAATAACCTAACTAAACATTAAAGTAGATATAAAAATAATACTAAATCAAATATCCTTAATATCAAAAATGTTTTCACTCTTTTGAAAAAAGAAAGCAACTTCATCAAATTAATATATATAAATATAGATATTACAACCTTCCATTTAACTTATATAAGCCACTATATTTATTAAAAAGACTCCATAAGAGTGCAAGACATTGGACAAAAACAATAGAACAATATACTTGGACTAATCTTCTAAACACTCTTTAAAATTAAAATTAGCATATAAATCACCATGTTTATTAAAGGTATTGCATTAGAATGCAAGATATTGAACAAAACCAATGACAATAGACATAGTTTAATCTTCTAAACATTTGTTGAAATTAAAATAATCATGACATTTTTATTCAAAACAGAAATTTTCATGTGATTTGCGATGAACCAACAATTTAAAGCAAAAACCAATGACAATAGACATAGTTTAATCTTCTAAACATTTGTTGAAATTAAAATAATCATGACATTTTTATTCAAAACAGAAATTTTCATGTGATTTGCGATGAACCAACAATTTAAAGCAGATCGTGATAATAATATTGTAATATAAAAAATTTCTTTTACCTATAGTTTTATAATATTTAGTTTATATATATATATATAATATATTATTATATATATATATCGTGTAAAATAATTATGTAATATAAAATATTCTTTGCTTATAATTTTATAATTATTCAAGTTTAAAGTCATATATATAAATTTAAATTAAATAAAATTTAAATATTTATATATATTATAGATTAATATCAAATTTACAGTTTAAAAATTATTTTAAACTAATATAAAATAATACTGAAGGGCAAATGAATTTTAACATAAAATTTAATATTTTTCTTCATAATATTAAAGAGACATGGTATGCGTCCCCTTTCCACCCATTCTCGTGGTCATTAAAAAAAAAAAAAACCAAGTCTATTACATATCATCGTTTATAACATATAAGATTTGAAATTTGTATTTCAAATCATCATTGTCTGATAGCAACTTTAACGATGGGAATGCAGAATTTTAGCGCGAATATTGGTTAAAGAGTTGGAATTGCATGCAAAAAGTGATTATAAAAAAAAAGGGAGGATAGGTTGAAAGGTGATATTGAGAGGTAATAGTTTTAAAAATACTAAATAACCATGAATAAGAAAACCTTAACCTTTTTCTTTTGATGATGTATATACACATCTTTGTTATATATAAATATGTAGTACATGTTACAAACTTGTAATATATGTTATTTCTTTTATATGTTTTTGCCTAAAAACTTGGACATATATAATATTTTTTCAAAATTTTAATATCTTATAATAAAAATATTGCATTTTTTTTTACTTTTATACTTGAATATTTCAAGAATATTATTGCTTTAACTAATAAATTATACTTTTTGATGCACGAGCATCCAGCAAGGGCACCATCAGTGGGTGAAGTCTTTGCCAGGTTGGAAAGTTGATTTAGCATTTGGATTGTCTTTTATTTTTAATTTATCAGGACGTGAGGTAGGATTTTATTTTGTTTTCTTTTAATTGCTCTGTTAGTCAAAAGTTATTGGTCGGTTAGGGTTGTTATTTGTCTGACCTTAATAAACAACAGTTTAGAAATTGTTCTATCAACTTAAAGAGGAAAAGACAAAATGTCTGAATGAAGATCTTGTCATGTAAAATGAACCGAGAGCTAGTAGTTACACAACTATATTATTTTTTTTAACTGAAACTAACTACAGTTTCAATTAACTGTAAACAAAGATGTATAAATGTAGCAATGAAAAACAGTGAAAAGGTTCAACATTTTCCAGAATCGAGATATAAAAAGAGACAGAACGTAATTTTTTCCTAATTGTCCATCTGTGTCATTGCCTACATGCTGTGCCATAACATTTCATTCATTGAACTATTGAATACAATGCTAGCAGACAGAGAACAACTACTGTAGGTCATGTTTTTTTTTCTCATTCAACAACAAACAACACTGAATACGCACATACATCCATAACCAGAGCGAAGGATAAATGAGTCAAATTCACAACCAACAAAGTAAAGAAAATTGAGTATACCAAGAGGACAATACAGAAAACAAAGTGTCGGAGAAAATGAATCGTAGCAAAGGTAATTTCAGACGAATATTCACATCTTCATAAGAAAACAGAGATCAATAATTTATGTTCATATTGATGTTGTTCCAAGTAACATAAATATCACATTTGTTCATAAAAAAACAAGTGCCCAACGTCCATAGAATGGATTAATCCTATTCTAGGGTTTTACATCAGGGGAAACCCTTAACCCAAATGGACAGCCAAATCAAAACCATAATTGAAGCCATACTTAAGCTTCATTTGTGAGGACGAACCAGTTTGTACCCAACTACAAGACGACGAGTGACAAACCCTATGAGACTCAAAGACCCTAACTGAAAATTGATAGACTTTAAGAGCCAGAACCTACCAGCAGAGGGTTGCCTTGTTTGGAGACCGAACCGTGTGAAATCCTTGTATCCAAGTCGAACCATTGACCTGCACAAGCCAGACGAATTACAGTTAGCATACCTATACAGTGGGACCTGAACCAAAGTAGAATAAAAGGAAAAGGAAAACACAACATACCTGGGCATGACCGGACCGAGGAACTTGTGGAACAGAGCCACCGACAACCCGAAGAAGCCTGAGACAAGAGGAGCAGGCTTGGTCACCTGAGTTCATTGGAACCAAAAGTTAACCGATTTATGCATCGTAGCAGAAATAAAGGGTAATATCAACAACAGAAAATGATAATCATTGGCCGAGAAACCCAATTTTGAAACCAAACAATAGAGGACGATAAAATGGAACGAAGCACTCACTGTGTACAAATAATTCGAGCAAGCGCACCTCCAGAACCAAGACATATTCGTTCTATAGGGAAAATCCACTGATAACAACACAAACAAGTTTGGTTGGCCGGAGTTCACTTACAGCCATACCCAAAAACTAGAGATTGCCATAAGCGCCGGAGCGAAACCATACGTTGTGACAAACAAACCCTTGCAAAGCCTCATAACAGAACAAAACCATTGCAAATGACTGGAAAGTAGGAGCATTTTGTGTAAAGACCAAACGGAGGGAACAAGACCTGAGGACCGTAGGTGGGCATTTATGAGCTCATTAAATTGTCCCCAGATTCCAAATAAAATATCTGTTATCCATATTTACATACAACTGCCAAAACAATAAACCAATCACATCAACATCATAAAGCCCGAACAGGTGGATAGCCAAGGCTACATGGAAGCGTGGGCTGGGTCACATCAGAGTGGTATCAAGGTAGTTGTTTATGTTAGTTGGAGAAATGGATAGAGGAAGGCGGGGTTGTAGAAGAGGTGCTCGAAGAATAGCAGAGGAAGGACTGAGAGAGGAGATCAGAATTCTTGCTACCCATTTGGAGGTAGTAGAGGCAGGGAGAAGAAGAGACCCAGAAATAGGTGATGACATCGAAGAGGAAACTGAAGCAGCAATAGATGGACCAAAAGGCGAGACCCCAGAAGTGAGATTTTTGAGGTTTGTTTTTGTGGCAAGTAGCAAACGCAAGCCAGAAATCCCAACCTATGATGGTAGCCTATCCATAGAAGTTTTATTGGATTGGATCAGCGAGATGGATAAGTATTTCGAGTGTGAGGAAGTTGGCGAAGACCGAAGAGTTAAGTCGCTACGACAAAATTGAAGGGACACGTAGCCCTGTGGTGGGATAGTGTCTAGACGGAAAGAAAGAGATTGAATAAGTTGCCAATTAAAACCTAGTCAAGGATGGTGGCTAAGTTAAAGGGCAGATTTCTGCCGAAAGACTATCAGATTGCATTACACAGGTAGGTGCAAAATCTAAAATAGAAAGGAATGACGGTGAGGGAGTACACGAAGGAGTTCTATCGAGTGAACTTAAGAGACGGATATGCAAAGGATATTGTGGAAATAACAGCTACATATGTTAATGGGTTAAGGTTAGATATTTTAGATGATATCAGTATTTTGTCTCCAAAGAACACTAAGGAATGGTATCAGAGTGTGATGAAAGCTGAAGAGAAAATTACTAGAAGGTAGAATGCCCGAAGAGGACGAGGAGCCTACAGGGGAAAAGGCCAGTCATATGGCAGAGGCCAGACTGCTAGTAGCAATGAGGGAGGTAGTAGTTCCAAAGCTTCTGGATCAATAGACAAAGGTGATAGCGTGAGAGGCGGTAGGTCCTCCCAGCGAGGAAGGGGAAATGGCCAACGTAGAGGGGTTGGTTATCAGTGTTACAGGTGTGATAAATGGGGACAATGATCATTTGAATGTCCAGACACAGATCAAGCTAGACAGCGAGGTGCATATGTTGCACAACCAGAGGAAGCAGTGGCACCTCCCAACGAAGCAGAAAATGCTCTAGAGATAGGGGAAGCCCTGGTGCTGCACAAGGTGTTGTTAAAACTAGTCAAGGAGGTCACCAAACTAACGCAATGGAAGGCTTTGTTTAGAACCATTTGTATGTCACGAGGTAAGTTTTATAAGTTAATTATTCATAGCGGTAGTACTGATAACTTAGTGTCCACGGAGATGGTAGAAAAATTGGAGTTGAAGTGCTCGAAACATCCAAACCGTTACAAAGTTTCATGTTTGCAAAAAGGCCATTAGTTGATGGTGGATGAACAGTGTGAGGTGGAGTTTCAAATAGGCAGATATAAGGATAAAGTCGTTTGTGACATCATGCCGATGGATGTATGTCACATACTACTAGGGAGACCTTGGCAGTATGACAAGAAAGTGGTACACGATGGAGTGACGAACTATTATACGTTTGTCAAGGATGGAATCAAGCATATGCTTGTGCCCATCAAAGAAGAAAGGACAGTAGAGACAAGTGAGCCAAGAACATTGGTGGTTAGCGGAAAATAGTTTCTGAATCAACTTGAGGATAGTCAGATAGGTTACACAGTTGTAAAGAAAGCAAGGATAGTGTTGTTGCATATAGAGGTATCAAATTTACCTATAGAAATCCAGCAAATGTTGTAGGAATTTACGAATATAGTGGTAGATGAGTTGCTAGACAAATTACCCCCCAAAAGAAGCATAAGTCATCATATTGACTTCATACCTGGAGCTAGTTGGCTGAACAAAGCGGCATACCGAATGAGCCCCAAAGACAATGAAGATATTAGGAAGTAGGTGCAAGAACTATTGGACAAGGGATTGATAAGGGAAAGATTAAGCCCTTTTGTAGTTCCAACGGTTCTCGCTCCCAAGAAGGGAGGAGAGTGGTGGATGTGCACCGACTCAAGGACCATCGACAAAATCACCATCTGGTATAGGTTTCCATTGCCACGGATGGATTGTTTAAGCAGGGCAGCATATTTCTCTAAGATAGACTTGAAGAGCAGGTACCATCAGATTTGGATACGAGAGGGGGACGAACGGAAGACAGCCTTTAAGATGAATGAGGGGTTGTACGAATGGCTAGGCATGCCATTTGGAATGAGCAATGCACCCAGTACATTCATGAGGTTAATAAATGAGATGCTGAAGGAGTACATCAGGAAATTTGTGATAGTGTACCTGGATGACATACTTATTTTCACGAGCACAAGGGAAAAACACCTTCAACACGTAAGGAAAGTGCAGGAAAATTACAGTAGAATAGACTGCTAATAAATTTGAAGAAATGTACCTTTTTGCAGAAGGAATTGATTTATTTGGGTTTTGTAATAGCAGAGAATGAACTAAAGATGGATCCGAAGAAGGTGGCCGCGATAGTGAATTGGCCATCTCAGAAAAAATTATTTGAGGTACGTAGCTTTCACGGACTAGCGAGTTTTTATAGGAAATTCATAAGGAATTTTAGAGAAATTTGTGCACCTATGTTAGACACCATTAAAAAGGTCAGCCAACCTTTTCGATGGACAGAGGAAGCGGAGAGAAGTTTCCAGTTGTTCAAGAGAAAGATCACTGAGAGGCCAATACTGAGATTGTCAGATTTCAAGAAGCTTTTTCATGTTCGCTATGATGCTTGCGGGACAGAAATTGGAGTTGTACTTGGCCAGGAGGATAAGCCTGTAGCGTTTTTCAGTGAGAAGCTGAATGAAAGTTGACAAAAGTATTCATCGTATGATAAGGAGTTCTATGCTGTTATACAGGCATTAAAACACTGGAGGCATTATCTATTGGGAAATGAATTTGTGCTGTCTTCAGATAATTTTCACTATAGTATGTAATGCAACAACACAATTTGAACCACAAACACACCAAATGGGTGGAGTATTTGTAGAGTTTCAACTTCGTATTGAAGCATATTAGCGAGCAGGCCAATAAGGTGGTGGATGCGCTAAGTAGGAAAGGTCTACTTCTGCAGGAAAGCACTGTGCAAGTGCTGGGTTTTGAGCATTTACAAGACTTATACTAGACTGATACAGATTTTAAGGAGGCTGATGAGGCATGTCAGAATCGCTTACTGAGAGATAATAGTCCTCGGTTGGACTACAATCTACAAGAGAAGTTATTGTTTAAGGGAGGATAGTTGTGCATTCTTGACGGCTTGATGAGGGAGAATATTATTCGAGAGAAGCATAATGGAGGTCTAGCCAGACATTTCAGCATGGACAAGACACTCGAGTTGCTCAGTCATTTATACTTTTGGCCAAAGATGACAAGGGATGTAAAACAATTTGTGGCCAGATGCAAAGTGTGCCAGTTAGCAAAGGGTCACAATCAAAACATGGGACTGTAAACACCATTACGTGTTCCAGGAAGACCATGGGACTCAGTCAGCTTGGACTTTGTCTTAGGTCTACCTAAGACACAACGAGGCTATGACTCGATAATGGTAGTAGTGGACAGATTCTAAAAAATGGTGCATTTTATTCCTTGCAAAAAAACTAGTGATGCCACTCACATGGCCCACTTTTTTTTCACAGAGATTGTCAGGTTACATGGATTGCCTAAATCTATCCTTTCAGACAGGGATGTGAAGTTCACGAGACACTTTTGGCATACCTTGTGGAAGAAAATGGACACACAACTGAGTTATAGTTCT
>APFE030189710.1:0-24605 GCA_000404065.3 Pinus taeda
AGATTAAAGGCTCCTCTCTTGATATTACTCCATGTTAATTGATCCTACCCATATGTTATTAAGACAATTCTTTGCTTGAGCATATCCCCAAGATCCTCTGCTTTGATTTTTACGGTGTTGTCCTCTATACATTCAATGTTTCTCTAGCTTCTCCACTTTTCGGATGTATGAAAAAGATCCCAAAAGTCCTTAACTTTGATCAACCGTTGGGCATCTGTTTCCTACTTAAGGCTTACAAAATTCTCTGTTAACAACGTTGGTTCTTGCTGCCATTTGTCCTCCCAAAAAAGAGCAAGATCTCTTGCTCTAATTTCCCAGAAACAGTTCTTTTGAACTAGGCTTCTGTTTTCCCAGGCTTTGTTCCAAATGTAGGAGCCTTTTATAATTCCAGACATTCTTATGAGATCATTAGTGTGGCAAGAGCTGGCATATTTCTCTTTCCATATCTTCGCCCACTGAGCTTTTGGTTCCTACACCCATCTCCACGAGAGTTTGGCTCCAAGAGCTTTACAAAGGATCTCTTGATTGTCCAAGACAAGAGCCCCATGACTTTTGGGTTTGCAAATTTTTTCCGAGGAAACGAGGGCCCATTTCTTTCTACTTTCATCCTTTACCCATAGGAAATCTCTTTGTATGTCTCTGATTTGATCTAAAACACATTTGGGAGATGGGAGAGCTAATAATATGAAAACCGGGATGGATTGTAGAACAGTCTTTGTCAGAACTAACCTGCTGGCCACGTTCAAGGCATGGAAGGTCCACTTTTTAACTCTATCCTGCAGCTTATTTAGCATCAATTCCCAAATACTCTTGTGCATGGGTTCGGTACTAAGAGGTATTCCTAAATATTTAGATGGGAGAGAATCTCTTTGGAAGCCAAGAATTCTTGAGATATTTCTTTGGATAGCAATGTTAGTGTTTAAGAAGAATATTTTTGATTTAGAGAGATTGACTTCCATACTTGTAGTGAGGGAAAATCTTTAAGTATTTTCTTGTAGGCCAAAGCCTCTTCGATTGTTGGAATTCCTTACAATAAGGTATTATCAACAAATTGTTGATGAGTCAGCACAAAACCATTCTCTGAAACTTGAAGACCCCTGATTTTACCCATAGCCTTGGCCTGCTTAACAGATCGCTCGAGCCCTTCCATCATGAGAATAAAGAGGAACGGAGAGAGAGGGTCTCCCTACCTAAGGCCTCTAGAAGGATTCAACATTTCTGAGGGAGAGAAATTGACCAAAATGGAAAAGCTGGAAGAGGTCACCAACGCCATGACCCATGTGACCCAGTTCTGGTCGAACACAAAGGCAGAGAGAATTTTCTTGATGTAATTCCAATTCACGTTGTCATGCACTTTGGAAATACCCAATTGCATGATCATCCCCACTTTTGTTTTGCTCGTTAGCGTGTGCACCACCTCATGTGCTTGAATAATCTTGTCTAGAATCTGTCTTCCCTCCACAAAACCTGATTGTTATTGAGACACTAGCAAGGGAAGGAGAGGTTTGAGTCTATTAGCCACTACTTTCGGTATTATATTGTAAACCACATTACATAAGGCAATAGGTCTATACTTATCTGCAGATTAAGCTGAGTCTTGTTTGGGAATAAGGAAGATGATGGAGGTGTTGAGAGCTTTCAGGATAGTTTTGTTGCTCCTGGAAACCTCTACCACATTCAAAATCTCCTCTTTGACAATATGCCAACAAGCTTTAAGAAAATCCACATTGAAACCATCTGGGCTCAGTCCTTTGCCATTCTGCATGTCTTTGAGAACCTCACTCACCTCCTCTTCATCAATTGGTCTATTGAGGTTAAAGTTGTCCTATTTGGACACTAGTTTAGGGATATGCCTTGTGTTTCCCGTGATGGACTGATCCCTGTCTGGAGTGTTTTCCCGAGTGATGTTCCAGAAATGTTGGACAAGAACAGCTTCAATATCTTTATGAGTGGTGCAAATTTCCCCTTCCTCATCCTTAATCATGAAGATTCTATTGTGAGCTCTGTTATCCATTATGGATCTGTGAAAAAATTTGGTGTTCACGTCTCCTTCCTTGAGCCATCGAATTCTGGATTTTTGTCTCCAAAATATTTCCTCTTGTTTGCATAAATTTTCCCAAACTACATGGTATTTATCAGGGTCCTCACTTTTGGTTTTGTCAAATCCATCTTTTATGAGAGCCTGGTTGAGTTCTAGAATTTTGATTTCCACTCATTGTTTTTCCTCAAAAATGTCACCGAAATCCTTTAGTCTTTTATGAAGGAGGTACATCTTAGATCCTTGGGTTTGAAAGTCTTCAGACCACCACTTTTCAATGTTACTAATGAAAGCCGGGTGGGAGAGCGAGATATTTTAGAATATGAAGGGTCTATTACTAGGAAAATCTATACCCTTGATTTCCAATTGAATCAGCCAATGATTTGAACCTCCAGAAGGAAGCACTGGAGCTCTTATTTCTCTATTTAGAAGCATCAATTCCTATGATATCATGAACCTATCTAACTTACACGCTACCAGCGCCTCACCTCCTCTTTTATTGTTCCATGTAAAATGGCCATTGCCTGAAACTGACTCAACCACATTAATATTGTGTGTAAATGATTGGAATGCTAAGGAGTCTTTGTTGAGCACTTTCGTACCTCCTTTTTTTTCTAAGAGAGATTTGATCATGTTAAAATCTCCTCCCATGATCCAAGGTATTCCAGCCTGTCTGCTCGTGAGGTCAATAAGGGCTTCTAACATTTTGAGTTTATCCTCTAATTTTTGAGGACTATAAACATTTGTGACTAGGAATGTTTCCAAAACCCCAACAGGTTGAATGACCACTAATAGATAATTTCTTGATGCCTTTGCATCCATAATGTTGACCCTTTGGGGATTCCAAAGAGTAAGAATACCCCCGGTTGTGTTCTCAGCTTTAACCTCTAGAAACTCATATCTAATGAGCCATTTGGTGTGTATGAGTCTTATTTTCTGAATGGAACATTTCATTTCATGGATGAAAATCATATCCATCATATCTTGTTTCATTCTATTACTAAGCAATCTTTGTTTTCTTTTACTTCCTAGACCTCTGATATTCCAAGATGTAAATTTCATATTTAAAGACTTGTAAAGGAGTAGCTCTTCAGGTCTTGCATCTTACCCGAATCTACCATTAGCTTTCCACACTCCATGAAAAGTTCCTTCTGCTTTTTCCGGCCTCTCTTCTTATCAACATTTCTAGAAGCTAGTCGTAGGGTTGGCTTCATTGTTTTCACTCCTTTGTTTTCGAGCTTGTTAGTGGTTATTCCTATTTCTAACCCTCTTTCCCGAGTCTTCCATAAAAAAAACTGTTGTATTCTATTGCAAACCTCTTGAGGTAGTGAATCTATCCTTCCCGTGGTTCCCTACATCAAGAACCCTTCGAGATCTAGGTGTTCCTTTTCTAGAATTTCCTGCAGTTCATGGTCCTCCAGATCTGTTTCACTTTGGGTCATTTCCATATCCATTTTTGGTTCAGTCTCACTAATCATAGTTTATTTCCTATTACAAATCTCTTGTGTTATGTTGTATTTTTCCTCGTTCTCCTCCTCCTTAGGGCCTTCCTCCATTGCTTGATCTACACTTGTCATTTCTTCATTTTCTTCCAGAACTTGAAACCTATTTAGGTTTATCTTTTTCCCCTCATTGTGCTGTTTCTTTGATCCCTTGCCGCCACCTTTTCCTTTAATTACCACTTTTTGATATTTTTTAGTATCCTTCACTGCATTAGGTTTTCCTTTGTTGTCTACTTTACTAAGAGGACATTCTCTAACCAGGTGACTATGTTCATGGCATTTGTGACATCTAAATGGGATATGCTCATAATCCACCGTTTGGACCCATTCCTCATCAAAAATTTCCAGGATTATTTCACCCGGAAGAGCACCTGATAGATCCATTTATACGCAAATCCTAGCATAGGAAGTATATTTACCCTATCTTGTGGCTTCTGAGGCTTTAACAAAACAACCTAGTTTATTTCCAATGTCAGCAAGCGAAACATTTTTCCAGTAAGCAAGAGGGAGGGAATAGAGCCTTACCCAAACAGGTACAAAGGTTAATGTCTCCCTTTCTGGAATGAAGTTCATCTTCCATGGCTGCATATAGAGGCCTCGTGCTACAAAAAATTATGGTCCTCCTTCAAATATTCTATCTTTATCTTCAATGTTAGTAAATACCACAATAAAAAAACCCTTTGACCCTAGATGGAGATCAATACTACCATTTGGTTTCCAATGGTGTTTGCTCCATGTCTGTAATGCCTTTTCAGAGGCCAAATTCCCATGAATTTGGAGATTATGACATAAGTCTCCATATGTTCTCTTTGCTCCTGTAAAGCAGGATCATTCAAGACTACTATAGGAGTAATCTCCCTTTTGGGTCTGCAGGGTCCCTTTTAATATTTGTCCCTTGTTCCCTAGCTTTTGTCTTCTTTCTCTTTGTCCTTTGTGCTATTATTTTCCTTGGACCTCACCCCATCTAACTCCTTTTCATTATTGTTTCCCCCTCTTCACCAAAACCCGTGACATTACCTAGTGGTGACTTGCCTCTCTTGGCAACCGCTTCCTTGTAGGAGGGAGTGGAGCTCCCTCCTCTTCGGCACTCCATAGGGAGCAAACTTAGAGCCCCTCTGTAACCCTAGTTGCGTGTCCTCTAGTTCACAGTCGTCTGTCCCCAGTGGATATTTGGTTAATTTCATTATACGCATTTTATAATTAAAATGTGTCAATGAAACTCTACAAAGGTGGATTAGTCCCGAGGCCTCATTGTTTAAACCTATTGTCTCATAACATTTGTAACAAACCTCCTCAGCTCACCTGGTAATTTCTCCCTTGGGCTCCATTAAATTAGAGATTTCTTCATTTAGAATTGCGTTTTGGTGGAAATCACAAGTGCATTAAATCAATCATTAAAGATACCATGATTACAATACTCTTTAGATAATCACTTAGTCATTAAGAGACAACTAGGACAAAGGGTTAAATTATAGCATACAATTATTATAACTCTTTGATATCCCTATCCTAGCATAATTGGAATAAATGCTGAGTTTTCTATAAATAATAAGGCTAGGAATAATGATTAAAATCCTAATACCCTTATGCGACATGGCACCATGAGCTCTTTATACAACATGCAACATTATCAAGCTTCATTATGCAGGACATAGATAGTGGTGTATCACCGACAATTCTATGGGAGACAATGCTACATATATGTTCCACATGCATGGACATTTTCATAATACCAAAGCATACTATCCATCCTTAAAAAATGTAAATATGATCATAATAACCTTGACATGCATATGTGTCACACGTGAGTCACATGCATTATTTCGTCCATCATTTCCATAAGAGAGGTAATTAAACAATCCATATAGTCTCACTTGTACGATTTAGCATCCTATCAAGTAAGGATTTAACCTGAAACACATCCCATCCAAGTAAATCTCATTTGGATAGAGGGAAACACCATTAATATCCAAGCACATGTAATTCATTCAAATATTCTGAAAACTAAGAAAACTCCTCATAAGAAAATTGGAATGGTAATAGAGATAGAGTAATAATCCACATAGAACCATTCCATGCAAATGACACCAACTAAATCTCACTTGGAGGATGGAGCACCACCACCCAACTTTGAATCAACTTTGATTCCCCGTAAGCTAAAGACCTTGCCAAGGATCAATTGTTCTCAATTGATCGATGCACTCGATATTTAATACCCTCTTTCTTGAGTTTGTTACCATCAGCGGCGTCTCTCTTTTATGGATTTTTCGATTTGCCTAGTTCTTTTCAAGAAAATATCCTTGTTATCTTCCACTAGGTGTTTCCTCATAAAAGCTTGCCTTTATATCCCTCAAAGCATTTATGTCCAATGGATCTTTTTCTCCCATCCATCCAAGCTTATCTAGAATCACATCTAGAAGCTTTATCATGAAGGATTCATCTATATCCCATTCGTCATGGGATTTGGCAAGCATCTCCTCTCTCTTAATGCTCCACTCTCCAAGTGATTTATTTTATTAATTTATTTAATAACACATTTTCTTTCCATATTACATATCACCTATCTTTCCTCAACTTAGGTTTAGAATAGTTTAACGTGTTAGGGTCCTATAATAATAGAATTCATAATTTTCAATTGGATATGGTTAGTCTTATAATATTGTAAAAACTTTTTCTTTTTGCAAATTGTTCTCCCACATTAAAATTAAAAAATGTAAAGAGGGTTTGTCCTAAAAGAATAATCAAAGGACAAAAAGAAAGAAAAAGATTAAAATAGCAGAAAAAATATGAACCCCAAAAAAGAGATAAAAATAGATCATGAAAGTGTGCAAATTCAAATGCCACTCCTTCTACTTAACTTTGCAAAATAAGGTTATGCGCATTTTGTCAAAAATGCCACAATCCATGATGGTTAAATAGTTTAATCTTGATTCATTCATGCTTTAAATTTCATGTTGATAGATAGAGAATAAAGATGTGGCCAAACTATTTAATCTTGGGAGATCAGTAGTTAAATAGAGAATTACAATGAGGTAAAAAGTTTAATGTGAGACATTGGAAGTTATAAGGTTATACTTAGATAGTTTTCCTATCAAAAAGAAAAATAAATAAAGGGTTAGAAAACTCAAATGCACCGAATCAAAGAATAGAAAATGCCAGGATAGATAAAGCGTAGGTAGAAAAAGTTTTGAAAAGTGCACAATGTTGCTACATAAAATGCACATTTATCATGCTTAATCCTATGTTTCATGTGGAGGAGGAATTGTGAGAGAAAAAGAAAAGTCATGAAAACTTATTTATTAATTTCCCCTCAATTCACTAGAACGCCACATACTTATTTGCTAATTTCCCCTCATTATCCCTTCATTACTTGTAAAACCCCTTTCCCTTCATTTTTACCTTCTATCACTTTGTTTCACACGTTTCCCTAGGCATTAGCCTTCAAAAAATCACTTCCCCTTCCCAAAACACATTTCCCTAGTGTGAAACACATTCCCATCAGAAAAAATACTCTCCCCTTTATTAATTTCTCTTGGCCCTTAAAAACACACAAAACCCCTTTTTCCTAAGTTTTTTACTAAAGTCCCGCTGCGTAAATCCCCCACATTATAATTTCCTCACACCCTTTTTAACCCACCAAACTTTGGTGTATAGTTAAAAAACTCTGCCATATAACCCATGATTCCCACCTTTTATTAACTTGCTACTTATATTAAAATCCCATCCTTATTTTCTAATTAATTACAATTCATTGTAATTAAACCCTTGGCCTCACCAAATACGGTCCAACTCTGCGAGTGCAACTTCACCACGCGACATCTCTATAATATCCCAGCTCTAGATCCAACGATGCACACCAATCTCACATAGATTCATCGTCCAATGGTTAATGGCCCAAGAGCACGTGAAAAATATCACCGTCCATCGAAATACAGTGCGATATGGCATGAAACCACCTCCCCACCTAAACCAAACTACCCATTGTTCATTCAATGAATCTCGCGCCAAAGTGTAACCATTATTGGTTAAAAGGCTCGAAAAGACCCATTTTTCCCTTTTCATTCATTTTTAATGCAAACCTCTGTAAACCAATTCTAACAACCTGAACCTTTGTGCGGCCAATTTAACCACCTTTTTCCACCCAAATACGTTACAGACACCAAATTGAAGAAAAAAATTGACAAATTGAAGCCTTAGTAACATATGTAGCTACCACAGAACCCTGTCTATGTACCAAACCATCAAATTTCTAGGTATTCTTGATAGAACTGGATGGACCTTGCAAGTTAATGTTATACACAACAATTATCAAAGGTTAATTAATCTAAATTGAAGAAAATCTTACTATGCACCCAAACCCTACTCTACATGATCTCATTACCCTCTCCACTATTCGAGTGCTTTTGACCTTATTCCTAAAGCCACAAAAGGTGTAAATTAGTTGAATAAACCAAAATATGGCTTCTAAAATCTCTTTCGATGTATGAACTTTGCAAACCTCTCACTTGGATATTGACCACCTCCCCTTAGCTGAGAGACAATTTCAAATTAAGGATATTGTTCCCCCTAGCTACCTACTAAAACTATACTCGTCGAGTAAAGACATGCTTTTGAATGAAAACCATGGTATTCACCTTTGGAAATCAAATTTTCGTAAGTACTTATTCCCATAGGTACACCTCTTCCCAGAAGTAACCCACTTCTGCCGAGCTTGCTATATTCCAAGTGAGACGGCCTTAGTCACCCGTGATGAGGAGGTTTTGTTTACCATTACTGCAGAATGAATAAATCAAATGTTGTAGATCCAGCTAAGAATAAAATTGGACCCCACGTTCCATTTAAGGATTACTTGAACTCTACACAAAGCTAGACCTTCCCAAGAAGGCTCTGATTTTTCAAACTTTCATCATAGAGTAGTCTAATACTCCAACACATAGTCGTCCATATGCTGCCACCATTTTCTCTTAGAGAGGCAAATTTTTTTTAACCATGCTCTATTGCATTCTAGGGTACACAATTGACAAACATGTGGATGAGGTTGTTCTTTCTTTCCTTTCTATCTTTTGCCCACGCAAGCCTCCTACTATAGTTTACAGCTATTCTCAATTCTTGGGAGACAAATCCATGAAAAATATATGAGATTGCCAAATGAGAGAGTATTCAAATACTCATCTATATTGTTTCACATGTTCCTATATTTTCAGTTAGATAAGTTTCCTGTCAACATCAAAAAGTTATACACCAACGACAATCCAAGGTCTGTCATCTTTTGGACACCATTGATCCAAATGTATTCCATTATTTTTCCTTACAAAGACTTCATTGGTTGATTTGTTCATCTGGTTATAAACATGCTAACAAGTAGCTATCAACACAACGTAAGTGAGGATATTAAGAGAGTCTTATTGTTGACTAAGAACAATAGAGTGGGAGACCAGTATCTATACCAGGACCACAAAGAAATCAGAATATATGGATACCAAATCACTCCCTACAACCTGCCCAAATACCTCCCAATGAGGATATTTGCATTAGAGTATTTTTGGGCAAATCATAAACTATGATGAGGTAAATTCCCGTTAGCTAAGAAGAAGACTCAATTTAAGATAAAAGATGAATTAGGCCTTTTTATTTGTAATAATAGGGAAGTTGGACATGAGGCAGAGAAAATATTATAGGACATGAACTTCAAGTGTAGTTTTATGTGGCAATATGACCCTAATGGATTCATAAATAAACTAAGGCTCAAATTCAAATTGAGTCCTTTCATACATGATCCTAGGTGAGACATTGAGAGATATGCCAACAAGTGCGAATGGTTGGAGAACACTTTAATAGATGTTGAGAGTACATTAATTGACGTGGAAAAGAAGAGTGATACTAGTTCCTTTTTGTAGGTTCAAGTCCTACAATAATAGATGATTATTACTCCCATTTTGCAGACTCGAGCCAATGAAAACAAAAATGCGAAAAGAACTGGGGAAGAAGGATCTAGCTTAGCAATGGACAGTACAGATGAAATATTTGAGATCAATTAGAGGAAGAGGCCGAAACTTAATCTTGTAAATCAACAAGAAGACACCATTGGCATAGTGGAAATAATTGACACTCACAAAATGGTGGGAATGAGCAAAGGCCCAAAAATTTCAGAGGAAACTCATCAGCCTTCTACCTCAAACACTCATCTTATTGAGAAACAACTCAGCGTTGAAGTCTCTTCATCGAGCAAGCCCATGGATAAAGAGAAAGATATTAAAGAGAAGTACAAGGAAATTAAGTTGAGAAATGAGTCATTGAAGGCTAAAACTTATGCCCAACACTTCAATCAAACACCTGCAAATCAAAATAGACTAATGTCATCCTTTGACATTAAGACTCATAAGATGCAAATGACATTCATGCAACCTACAATTAAGCAACCCAAATCATCGACAGACGATGGGAAGACTGAATTTGAAGTTTTGCCTAGGGATTTTCACCCTATTGACCAAATTGAATTCCGCAAAGAGGCACGTGAGATGATTTACTCCACAATAACAAATAAAAAAATGACTGTGCACATCTCCAAAGCTTACTAGATAATATTACAACACATTACAAGTTGGGAAAGGCATCCTCACAGGCCAAGGATAACATAATTAAGTCACTAGAAGACTTGTTGATTGAGCTTGGATATAATCCCAATGATGTCAAGGCTAGAGAGAAATTGATAAACAAAAAAAATGAGGATATTTTTTCTTTAAACAAACAATAGAAGTTGCCTCCTCCAGAGCATCAACAGAACAAGGAGGTCCTTGAAATCCAAACTTAATAGGAAGAGATGATGGATCTTATTCTCCAATTAAATGATCAATTGAAAGAAATGGAGGAGTTGGACAAGTTAATACAACTGAAACACGCCAGCCTGGAGACAACCATTGCCACTGCCATTCCACGAGTGACTACAATAGTTCCATCAACCTTGGTAGTTTCATTGGCCCCCACAGCCCCACTACCTACAACACTTCCAGCTACAACAACATGTACATTAGGAATAGTGTCAATAACAACAACAAATCAACCAAGTGATGAGGTAAGAAAACTGATCAAAGAAATGGAGGACATGTCCATTTAGACCTTTGAGATAAATAGACTCAAACAATAGATAGGGAGTCTAGAGGATGAGAAAAAATTGGCTTGGATTATGCACAAAGATGAAGTTCAAAAGTCAATGAGGATGAATGAGAGGATAAAGAACTTAGATAAATAGTTAACATTGAAGGATCCACTTGCCTAAGCTATATGGAGGCCAAAGAATGTTATCACTCGTTCAAAAATATAAATATGATCTTAATAGCCTTGAAATATATATGTGATCGCATGTGCATCACATGCATTATTACATCCATCATTTCCATAAGAGAGGTAAGTAAAAAATCCATATGGTTTGAGTTCTATGATTTAACATCCTATTAAGTAAGGATATAACATGAAACACATACCATGTAAATAAATCTCATCCGAATAGAGGGCAACACCATTCATTCAAATATTCTCAAAACTAAGAAAACCCCTCATAGGAAAATTCGAATGGTAACAGAGAGAGAGGGTAAGAATCCACATACAACCATTCCATGCAAATGACACCAACTAAATCTAAATTGGAGGGAGGAGCACCACCACCCAACCATGAATCACCTCTGATTCCTCCGAAGCTGAAGATCTTGCCAAGGATCAAATATCTTCAATTGATCGGTGGAGTAGCGATTTAATACCCTCTTTCATGATTTAGTTACCATTATGGATTTTTCCATTTGCCCAAGTATTTGTTGGAAAATATCATATTTATCTCACATGAGGATTTTCCTCATAAAATAATTCCTTCATCTCCTGCAGATATTTTATGTCTAATGGATCTTTATCTCCCATCTTTCTGACAGTGTTGCAATCCATCTAAGCTTATCTAGAATCACATCTGGAATCTTTATCGTGAAGGCTTCATCTCTATCCCATTCATCATTGGATTTGGCAAGCATATCCTCTCTCTTAGTGCTCAACCCTCCGAGTCATTTATTTTATTAATTTATTTAATATCACATTTTATTTTCATATTACATATCACCTAGCTTTCCTCAACTTAGGTTTAGAATAGTTTAACCCACAAAGGAGGGTATCACACCTAGCTTTGACTCATCTTACATTTACAAACAATTAACACACAAGGGAGGATATCGCACATAAATTTAACTTAGCTTAGTTTTACAAAAATTTAGTACACATGGGAGGGGTGTTACATACTCCTCCCATTAAATTTTACATCGTCGTAGGTGTATCACTATATCATGTCCTCATTCATAGGTCGCTGTTTTCTGAATCAACACCTCTCATGGCTCTACAACCTTCTGCAATATTTTCGATGTACATGAGTCACAAAGAGTGTTCCCACAACCTCTCCTTCCATAGCTATATATGTCTTAAGGAGTGCCCTCCTTCCATAGCTCCCTGTAATATTTTTTCAAACCACTTGTGAGAATTTATAGATGCAAAAGTTTAACTATCATAAATATCATGATCTTTTACTTAATATTTTTAAATAAGCTATTGCTTATCATTTATTTTATGTGAAGAATGCATTTTCTCTACTTTCATTCTTTCAAGCAGTCTCTCTACATACAATACATCAGTTAGTATATTTTCCACGTTAATATGCCTCCAAGGTCATAACTTATTATTTCACATAACAATATATATTCATCGTAATTCTACGTATGCCAAACTGCTATTAACCACTGTTACTTATACCAAATTATTTTCCTTCTTCTATGTAACATCAACGTTTTTTTAACTGGCCAAACATCTGTCCAATGACTCTATGAATACCTACACACAAGGTATCTTATACACACCAATACACATTTCAATTTTCAACGTTGTAGCGTATCTAGTCATATGGTTACATATGTGATGTTGTACATAGTCCATCTGTGGTGCAACCTATAAGACCATCCTCACATAAACTTTATCCACATATTTTTCCACCATGTTAGTATCATACCAAAATTCCTCTATCTTTAACTATGTTCAGTTTTCAATGAATTTTTATGATCATGGTCCCTCTATGTAATTAAGAAAGTTTTATGTCAAGCGTAATTCAATTCAAAACTTCATGTGGTTACAATATGAGTCACATAGTATTGTATTCATTAATATCTTCATCTTAATCATATCTTGTGCTTAATGTTCTAAAGAAAACTATTAACTCATAGCTTTTGAAGTTTAATTATTCATTAGATCGTTAATTTATCTCGTATGTTTTATTATTCCCCCTTTTATGCCTCAACAACCTATTGGCCATGCATAATTCAATGTAGTTATACATGAAAGTTTTTACTACTTTCAATCCTACACTCCTTTTAGTTGTAAGTGTTTATGATCTCACCATATTTACATGTTACCTCACCCTTAACATTAAATCACCCTTTACGAGAATATGAGTTATCTGAGTTATCTATTTTAAGACGTCTTGTTTGAATTATGCAACATTTCCTTATGTTGTCGAGACACCTTATCAATGCAATTCCACAAGGGATCCTCTCAAATCTCAATTGATATGATATCAATCTATTAAATAGATTGTTTAATACAATTTAATTGACGGTCCATACCATTTTTTCTACTCCATTAATTACTATGGTTTAAACTCAAGGATACTTATAGGTGCTATTATGCATATCCATGAAAAGATTCATATGTCCTCGAAATATGTTTAAGTTAAATTTCCTCTTAACCATACTTTCTTCCAACCAAAGAACAAATCACATTGTATGTAGATGCATTACTCAAAAGGTTAATTTGAATGACAATTTATGTAGGCTATATAGCCTTATAATATAACATGTCATCACCATCCTTTACTTTGGTATACTATTTTCAGAGCAATTATACCATGTATAAGTTGCTCTTATAGCATGATTACCATAGTTTAATCTCTCACTAGAATCTTAGTCTAATTTTATCAGAATTGTAATTCTTCCATTCATGAGGGCAAGATATGTAAGTGTGTGATTTGAGAATTATATCTTCCTCCCATATGCATTACTTGTTATTAACCTTAAACAAAATCTAACAGCATTACTTTTAAGGCATTTTTTCCCTTTTGCATGCTATAACAACTTTAGCTATAAAAAATTTCATGTGAGTAAAAATAATAACCTACAATTTCCTGTCTATCCTCACTCTTAAAATACTCATGCATACTTTTCCTATTTAATTGGCACATAACAGCCCAAGCATGTATTCTAACAAAATATAACTTCAATATAGTTCAAACAACTCAAATCCCTTGCATGTAGGCAAAACCAAATTTCTACATCCTATGCATATTTGTAAGCATTGGTAGCAACATAAAATTAATTCTATAAGTCACAACCCACCAATATTTTATCAACAAAACTATGCCAACATCTAAGCAATGAAACTTATAGTCTATCACAACACAACAACAATTCTACACTACTTTACCAATATAGTCATTAGGTCAAATCCAGTTATTTCCCTCTACACTATAATAGCCCTTAATAGGCATTGGGGTAATTAACATCTTTATGTTTGTTGAGCATTGAACTTTACTTTCTTTCAACATGTATGAGACCTTCAATATAAGAACTCATCAACAAGTGGTTACATGGAAGATTTATATGACTCTTTAATATGCATGGATATTAAGCATGATCCTTTTTAAAACATGTCTATCTGAATGACCACTTAGCAAGCCTATGGTAACAAACACCATTCATGCCAATGCATGGGTATATGTATCATAACATAACAATAAAACAATCATACAAGTCTTGTCTCTCTATTATACAATCCTCCTTTCAAGTATTCCTTGATTTATTAAACCATGCATCGACACAAAAATTGTAGTATTTTTCTTACTAAGAAGTATGCTGTCATGTCTAAATTCCTTTTCCAATTTAGAATATTTCATATTGGTTAGCTATTTCCCCTAGAACCTTATCTATATCAGATATATACATTAAGGTATGCTCTTAATTTGCATAATTTCATAATCTTAAGAATATTCTTAGAAATCTAACATGACCTCATTTCCATCAATGAAAAGCATTAGGAAATGCTTTTTATTAATTAAGGTGGCTTATTTGTGGTATACAAGACTACTATTATGGATATCCAATGCATAGATTATGGTATATATAATAACATGTTAAAATAGATTTCCCTCTTACAAGTTAATTATTCAAACCTGATTTGCTCTCCTTTGTTTATATCTACAGATTTTTTTTGGGATAATTCAATTTGTGATTCCTTCACTTATTTAAGCATATTTATACAATTCATTGTAACTACATGCAAAACAATTTGAAATAGTAATTTTTCTTTAATAATATCATTTTCATAAAATCATATATCTATTTTTTTAAGCGTCTTGGACAATGGATGCCATGATTGTCATAGACTCAGCCTTAAATTTAGTATCTTAGAGATGTAATAAATTGAGAGACATCGCTCCATTTAAGATTTACGCACAAAACAATATATTACTTCCTGTCGTGTGGATCTTTGAGTGGAAATACCAGAAAGACTATCATGGAAACACAAAAAATTATTTGATTGCCAAGAGGTTCTCGCTCTATGTACCTGAGAGTATAATTGTTCATGTAAATTTTAATAATACCGAACTATAAATGGAGAAAGTTAGAATAGACTCCAACTTTATTTTAGACAAACGTGTACATATATATTTTAAATTAGGTTTAATAAATCTTAGAAAGGAACGAATCACCACTCCACCAACACACATTATTTTCAAATCTTAATTAATCCCATGCCTTACTGTATGATGGATAAACCATTTTAAAAAGGAATGCCAATTCAACGCTACTATTCAACCATTTCCTGTTCTTGTACCTGCTACAAGTTTCAAAATATTTGCCCGTACGTTTTCATATCTTTTAAATATCATAGGTTTTTATATTAATACCACTTAACATTCACATATGTTGATTGCATATTCATTCCAATTAAAGACCATGAGGATGAATACAGTTAAAATCTTAACAACCAATTTATTGACCATTTGAATCACCTCGTTCGATATATATATATATATATATATATATATATCCTGGTGTTTGTGCCCATTGAAGATGTCACCTAGCACCTCAACCTGCTATGATAATTACCCATCCAAAAGCTCCGTAAATTACTATAAATTAGTCATTCATTATTTCTACCACCAAATATGAAATATCTCGCAATACAGAAAAATAAATCTTCAGTTCTTCAAACAAATACTAAATAAAACATTATAGAAGTAGAAATTAAAGTAACTAAGGTTTTGTATGACACAGAGACATACAACCCTTTGAAATCCTGGAAATCTTACTATAGAGAGGTCATAAGCAATGATTCTAAAATAACCTTAAGGAAGTGTTGATAAATACATACAATTACAATCACCCAATGTCCACTTGATATAGCATAGTATTTAAAAACAGAGAGTAGAACCAAGCCACACTCAGCATAGATGAATGCATGAAATAAATGTCCCCCTCCCATATGCAAGCCAAATCTAAGAAAAACTAGGTCGTCCATTTTATTGGCCATATCGGCTTTATAGTTTAAAATAGAGTTTTTTGGACATCCTCCTCCTGGAGGTACCACTCCTATTGATCAGTAGTGATTCCATTCGAAGCCATTCCATCTTTTCATAGGTGAAATCTGTAGTGATTCCATTCGAAGCCATTCCATCCTTTCATAGGTGAAATCTTGCATGGAGGTACTTCACCTCGACCTACTAATTTTAAAACACTAACCAACGAATGTTATCACAATTCAATTGTTAAACAGAAAAATCAACATCCACATCATTAATTCAATTACATTATTTATTCACCTGCTATGATTATCATAGCGGACTCGAATGGAACTTCCTAAGACAGTGCATTTGCTTCTATAACATCTGTCAATTCCCATATCTAAGTCGCCTCCTATGTGTAGGAAAACTTGAGAAACGACTACGTTGGTACATGGAAATCGGGATAACCCTTATCCCTCTGATTTGGTTTTTGAAGAAAGAGTGTTCGTGGGTTCTCAATGAGAGCATTTTCGTGATTTGGAAGGGAAACAATTGTTTGGAATTTTCTGATTTGCACAAAGGAATAGCAACCCGATGCTTTTCTGGTGACACTTTTGATCAATCACTAGTTTGCAAGGTAATGAAGGTGACCTTTTAGGAGTGAACGTTTTATAGCATTTCTTTTATAGTAGCCTTTTCTTAATTAGATTATTGTCATGACTTGAAAGCCTGCGGATTTTTCCATCATGTCCTCCTCAAATTAGAATAGATGCCACTGCCTCCCAATTCGCAAGGCCTGTCTTATTAATCAAAATCCTTGTCCTATCCCTATCTTGCAAATAGAGATGTTTTACTGCCTTTACCAACATGTCAGTAAATAGCATCCCTATATCTCTAACCCAAAATGTCATATTTTTGGATCAAACCTCTCTGAATCATTGGATGACGTCGAGTTGTCATGCATGTTTCCCAAGTTGTGGATATCGTCAAACTTATCCCAAATCTATATGGGTAATGAACAAGTGGCATTATTGCCTTTCAGGGAGCTAGCTGGTGACCATTTTGAATGGAATGCAGGTGAGTGGTAAGAAAAACCATCAACTGATAGTAAGTCAAACACAGGGGTGGCTTATCCAAAAGGAAATAGCAATCTTAGGGTGATTCCAATTTATTTTTTCTTTTTGTTTTGAATTTAATGCCATATCTATTATTGTTGATAACCACCTCCTATTGGACCATGCTTAGGTTATTGAGGTGCCTGGATTATGATACAACTATAAAATCCATCTAATCAATGGATTAATGAAAACCACATTTGATTCTAACTATAATACCGGTGTTATCACTTCAAATTTTTATCCATCTAAAGATCTAATTGCCAAAATTATATCTCTCATGTTTAGATAGACCATGTTTTGTATTGTTTTTATTAACATATTATATTATATACCTACTTATTTAAAAAAAAATCGCTCTCTCATGTTTAGATAGACCATGTTTTGTATTGTTTTTATGAGCAGATTATATTATATACCTACTTATTTAAAAAAAAATCCCTCTTCCAAGTGCTTTTATTAATTTCTAATTCTGGGTAGCCACTTTTGGTTTACAACATAAGAATTTTATGTGAAAAGTAGAACAAGTAATATTTTTGCATTAGTGACTTCAAACCTTAATTTTAAAGTGCAACAACTCCATGAATTTAACCGGGAAAAATTTGATGGTGATGTTTTTAGTCTTATTAGTCCCTGCCTGGGACTATTAGCTTTCGATACGCAGTCAACTGGCTATTAGTTGATGCGTTGACCACAAATATGTGCCCGCTATTTACTACTTAACCAAAGTTTACCTGCGCAATTTCCTGGGAAAAAAAATTTATCCAAAGTTTTTGTTTGGAGGTCTTATTGCCGGCCTCATGTCGCCCGATGTGCTCAACTTGCGTTTATCCTAAGTTCGTTCTGCCTGTTCGTTTGAGGATTCTCAGGTGTAATTTATCGTAAGTTTATAAAAGAAGCATCCAGCACCTTACCTACGGAGGTAGACACGTTTACAACAATGACACCTCCCAGTGGAACTTGTATCGGCCATGACCTGCATGCAATGCGCTGCATGCCAGATGTTTGAAGTCAATCCGCCGATCGATTGGTTACAGTATGTTTTAAATTGGGATACGCTGCCCACACTAGTGTGATCTCTTTGCAGGTTTCCCCCAGATGAGTTATAAGTTTTTGCACGATGCGTTGAAGTAATAGTTCGCATCTCTCATCTTTGTAGTTTTTTTCAAGGAAACAGTTTCCTCGTGCAGGGCTTTTACTATAACCCTCCCTTTTCTGGTTATGCCATGTAAGGAGATGCTCCTAGTGTTACCTCCCATTCCCATATTTTCCAGCAGGTAACGCATTACAATTTTATTTACTTAATTACTTCAAGGATAGCTCCCTGAATGCGTGTTATCCTTTCTGGTTTTTAGGCATCTATTCTTACCGCGTTTTCCTTGTGCTTTGCTCACAGGTATACGGATGTCCATTAACTATGTTTTGTGCTTGCAGTTCACAGGATTCAAGTTTTTCCTTGACTGGTTCGAATGCTATGCCATTCTCAAGGTCCGTGGAATCTTCGCTCCGATGGAGTCTGGATGCTGGGGATGTCTATGAATTATATTTTGTTTTGTTAGCTGCATGTAGATGTATTCAACCCTCTTGTGGATAGCCCTTATTGCCAGGTCCAGTGTCTCTTATATGGCCGAAATTTCCCCAATTTATGGTTTGTTTTTTTTTCATCTAAATGGCAGATTGTGGCCCACCTTCCATAGTAACTTGGCACTGTAATTTGAAACTCTAATATTTACTCTGTCATTTATTGCGCTCTCTTAGAACAATTATTCTTAGAGTTTTGGCTTCATTTTATTCTATCAGCATTGTATACATGATTTCCTTTTTTGTATATGTGATTGTCAATACGATGATTCACGAGGTATGATTTGAGTGATTTTATTATTTTCTATTTATCCTTCGAGGGCAATTCTTTATTCTTTTATAAAGGATTTTCTAAATTCATTTCCGAGTCATAAAAACTCCTTTGTATCTATCTTAGTTTAAAATTAGCTTGTAAGATATTTTTGAATTTTTAAAAAGTTTTCCAGCTTGTATTAAAACTAATTTTTATTCTTCCTAAGAAGGCTTTGGGGTTTCTAAATTATATTGTTATGAAACATATAACCTTTTTATTTTAACGCTTTTGGTTTTTCGTTAAGTTTTTGGCATTATATTCTAAATTTTATTTTTATTATTTTTATTAAAACTTTTTGGATTATTTTAATACCATAGTGGTTAATATATTGAAAAAGTTTGAAAATTCACCATCGAAGTTTATGCCCATCAAGTTTGGGAGAAATTATAAATTTAAAAATTTTAATATTCCCAAATTATATTTTTAAGCATTTTCATATATATATATAAATACCATAAAAATAATAATAAATTTAAATTTATTTATTTTTCTTAATCTATTTAAATATATAAATTAGTATTTAGAAATAGAGTGAAGAGTAATACTTTAAATAAGTTAAATAGAAATAAGGTAAAATTGTTGAATTATAAAAAACGTATAAGGAAATTCCCTACAGTGCGTAGAAGAAACAGTGGTGGGGTGTAATATTAAGACATTTCAAGATATGGGGTTATTGGTTCGAAACATTGTGGGTAAAGATCCATCCATGTTAGGATCTGGTGCGGCCCAGATTGTGTACAACCCCAAGGTGATTTTGATGAATCACATACCCTTAGGTCACGATTTCTGAATCCATTTCTGAATCCAAATGTTAAGCATGCAGTCATCTCAAGACTCATACAACGTAGAAAACGAAACAAAAAGTGTATAATGAAATCCTTTCTTTCACACTCTGTCTCTGGTTTTATGTTGCTTTGTTAATGATTTTCGGAAGGTTTTACTGAACTTATTATTCCAGATTATTACTTCTTTAATTATTCCTGTTATCGCATATGCACAATTACCTCTATCTTACCATTAGTAATGGAAAAAAGAGACGTTATACACGATTAAACTGAGTAAATGAAATTTGTTATCTTACTCTCTCGTTACAGTATGTTTTAAATTGGGACACCGAGTCCGTGTAGCATTCTGAGCAATCGCTGGTGCTTAAATATTTCTGACACACAGCAAGACAATAGACAGGATCCGTTTTGCCGGCTTTGGTTTCCATTAAAGTAGCGAAGCCGTCTGCAGAGAGATTTCTGCCGAGGGATGCCAAAACAGCCTCCCGATTAGCATAGAACGCTGTAGAATTAGTTTGTTGGGGGCTACAGTATTTGGCCACGAACGGAAACTGGGAATCGTTGGCTGCTAGACCTACCAGAGCCATGATGTTCATGGCCGCCATAACAGCCCAAACTGCAACATGGGCAACCCCCATCATTGTATGGGTTACTTTCTGAACCCAGTGACAATGTGAAATATTACATTATATCGCAGTGCTGCGGAATTTTCAGCGAACAACTCCACCCGGTCAAACCTACTGAGGAGAAAATTGGCAATTTCTACCGGTTGTGGTATAAGATTGGAATCCATTTACAGTGGAACAAATCCTGATAATTTTGCGTATTCATAGCATTGAAGAGAGGAGGTGGAATATTAAACTGTGATCGCAGATTAAGAAACGATTAATTCATTTAGCAATTAATTTTATACTGTTGTTGATTAAGTGATTAAGGTTTAAGCAGTGAGGTTGTGTGGTTAGTGTACAGTTGATTTCTTGACCAGCTGTGGTTGCAGAGGCGTCCACGTTCCCTGGTTTGCGCTGCATGCCAGTTTGAGGATTCTCAGGTTATATCAACATATGGTGTGTTGAGAATCGATCCTGAGCCAGTTGTAGAAAAGTCCTTCTTCTCTGTAGTTAATAGCTGGCCTTTCTCTGTGTCATGATTTGCAGGGCAACAATGGGTCCAAAGAACAGTGCCAACGCTTACGAGGAAGTTCGCAAGCAACTGCATTCACACTTGCAACTCGACTGGAATTTGCACCCCCGGCAGGGACTACCGCTACGGCAGTAGCTCCCTTGTTTATTCTATGGAGACCTTTTTTTCTACATTCCCTAATCATCATGTATTATGCACAAATCATATTTTATTTCGAAATTTCAGTGTTATGTATGAGGCCTGTGCCATTCCAATCAATATATATATATACCAAAACTATCAACCTTTAAGGTAGGTGTTGATAGCTATTCAAGATTGATGGAAGTCTTTCACGAATTATTTTGACATTGACTTAGTACAAATTTTTTGACACCATAAGATTTGTCAAGAAATCATGCTTCTATACACAATCTAGATGGGCTAAAAGTTGACATATTCCCATGATGCATAGAACTCTTTACTAAATCTAATCACTTGATCCAATTAAATGATCACTCATATGTTAATGATTCCTAAATAAACAATGTTAACATTTGGATTTAACCTTAAGGAATCCTAATTTTCTTTAATGTCAAGAAACCAATACTGTATTAATATGTTCTAAGTTTCAAGATTCAGTTTCTTCCTTAGGGACCTTGGTTTAATTTCCTTAGAGAGGTTTTATAATTAAAACCTCTCAACTAAACTCTAATGAGGTGGATTAGTCCATAGGCCTCACTGTTTGAACCTATGCTATCATACTATTTATAGTGAACATCCTTAGCCTACTCACAAATTTCCCCCTTAGGCTCCATTAAATTAAAAATTTCTTCATTTAGAGTTGAGTTTTAGTGGCCATCAAAATTGTATTAAATCAATCATTACATATAGAGTAATTAGAGTACTCTTTAGATTAGCCCTTAGTCATTAAGAGGCAACCAGGACAAAGGGTTAAATTATAGCATAGAGTTATTAAAAATCTTTGAAAATCCTAATACCCTTATGCGACATGGCACCATGAGTTCTTGATGAAGCATGCAAGAGTAGCAAGCTTCATTATGTAGGACATAGATAGTGGTGAATCACCAAAAATTCTATGGAAGACATTCCTGCATAACTATTCCATATGCATGAACCTTTGTATAATACCATAGAATACTATCCCTCCTTAACAAATGTAAATATGATCATAATAACCCTGACATGCATATCTCATCACATGTGAGTCACATGCATTATTCCATCCCTCATTTCCATAAAAGAGGTAATTAAACAATCCATATAGTGTGAGTTGTATGAGTTAACATCCTATCAAGTAAGGATTTAACATGTAACACATACCATGCAAGTAAAAGTCTCTGGAATAGAGGGAAACATCATTAACATCTAAGCACATGTAATTCATTAAAATATTCTCAAAACTAAGAAAACTCCACATAAGAAAATTATAATGGTAACAAAGAGAGAGATTAAGAATCCACATACAACCATTCCATGCAAATGACACCAACTAAATCTCACCTAGAGGGAGGAGCACCACCACCCAACTCTGAATCACCTCGGATTCCCCCAAGCCTATGATCTTGCAAATGATCACCTTGGATTCCCCCAAGCCTATGATCTTGCAAATGATCAACTGTCCTCAATTGATCATTGCAGTGGGTATTTAATACACTTTTTCATGATTTAGTTACCATTAGCGGATTCCGGCTTTTATGGATTTTTCCATTTGCTTAGGTGCTTTATGAAAAATCTAGTCTTTATCTGCCACTAGGGTTTCCCTCATAAAATCTTTCCTTCATTTCTGGTAAAGCTTTTATGTGTCATGGATCTTTATGTCCCATCCATATGGATCTTTATGTCCCATCCATCAGATGGATTTGCAATCCATCCATTTATAAGCCAAATTAAAAGTTTGGAAAGCCTTTATTAATTTGTCACGAATGGATGGATGGAAAGTGATAGGATGCATTTTTAAGACACTCCATAATGTGAAGTGAAGACATAAATTTCCCTCCATATCTAAATAATATATTAGACATTAAGCAAATATAATCTATAAAAAATAAAAAATATATATTTTAATTATTTTAAAAAAATCATTTAAAATAGCTTGTAAAGCTATAAACCTATTCTCGCACATATAGGATTAAAACATTTAAAAAAAGAGTGGGAAAGTCAGCCACTGAACCCTATCATTTTGGTGTATGAAATGAAATTAAGAAGTTGCGTCGTTCCAACCCTAACATTATAAATATCGTTTAAATTCTACACTCCAAACAGAAGTTATATTTCGTAGAAGTATTCACGATTTTCAGTGACGTATCTCGTATTTCTTATCAGTCTTCACACAATTTTCTGTGACGTATTTCGAAATCCAATCTGCTAAATATTCTTGACTGTTGTAGAGGCCAGAAAAATGTCTGAGATTTGGTATTCTGAAAAATACTACGACGATAACTATGAGTACAGGTTATAATATTTATTTCTCATTCGAAGGCATTTTAAAGATTTATTGTCACACCTAATCCCTTTAGCATCTACAAATTAGGGTTAGGGTTTGAAGAGAAAATTAGGTTAGAAAAGGTTTTCTGTTCAGGCTTAGGGATAACGCTTTGAGTGTGTTGTTTCTTTGTTTGCTCAGGCATGTGACGCTTCCCCGTGATATTGTGCAGCTTCTTCCGAGGGATCGCCTTCTGACCGAGGTAAGGCTTCCGCAGTGTGTTCCGGGTATCATTTCTTTAAATTTCAGCGAATACGAAAATAGATCGCATGCTGCAACTATTGGGTACTTAAGATTCAGGTTTCAGTGTAAGGCCTAGTTACACAGTTAGTGTGGGCTTTTCTTAAGTGAGACGGCTCTTATTTGCACACATAGTATTTATCCTCTCAGTTTATTTCCACAGGGTAATTTTCTGAAATGAGTGGGAGAGTGCTTTGCTTACTCTTCTATTTTGTAGCACCGAGTTCGATGTTGTTTATAGTTTGTGTTTTAATGTTGTAGTTAAATTGTTATTTATGCAGAATGAATGGCGAAAACTTGGGATTCAGCAGTCTATTGGCTGGGTGCACTATGCTATTCACGGACCTGAACGGCACATTCTGTTATTCAGAAAACCTCTGAATTTCCAACAAAACCAGCCACAGCATGCACAACAAAGTTGATGGCCGGGGCTATGCACATTGTTAAAGAAAATAAAGCAGGATGTTTCAGAATAATTATAAAATTAGGCTTAATCTTTTAGATAGTCTTCAAAGTTCAAAATTAAATATAATCTGAACATAACAACGAATGATCATGGTTGATCAACTGAGTATAAACTTTTATATTCCTGGTGAATTATAAAAATTAATTAGGAAAACAGAAGTCTATCATTTTATTCTTGTGTTTAAGGTCATTATGCGTATCATTAATATAATATAAATTATATTTGTATCTAGAAATTAATTTTTATATTAAGATTTATTTTTATTTAAGGTTATTTAGATTATTATATTTAGCTAATGTTTATTTTTCTATGATTAATATAGCATAATAAATACAGGAATGTATATAATTTTAATATAAAGAG